>BMAC01001286.1:8427-27472 GCA_014905375.1 Phtheirospermum japonicum | reverse complement strand
AAAACGTCAAAAAGGAAAAGCAGAACAATTGTAATCTCCAGGAAAAGCTGAACAATTTCAGTGCTATTTACAAAACGGGTTAGGCTACACGCAGGGAGGCCCTTAGGGAATTGTTCAGGGAACTCTAGTAAATTGTCCCTTTTGCCCTTAATGAGAAGTATGCCTTTATTTAAAGCGGAAAACCCCTATTCAAGCTCCAATTTACTCTCTTCCCCTCATAATTTTTAAATCTTTATTTATTTAATTATTATATGTATATATATTATTTTATTTTATTTATTTATTTATTTATTTTTATTTTTTTTAGTTGTGTCATCTTTAAAATGGAAATAGTCCATTACGACCATATCAGGCCCATCATGCTTCCGTAAATTAAAATGTCTCTATAATCTTCATACCTCTTTTTGACCGAGTCAGCTCCGGGTGAGATGGGTTGCGACGCCACCAGCTGAAAAATAACTGCCCCTAGCTCGTTTTACAGACGGTTCTCCACCGCCTAACTTCCTTTCGAGGAAGTTGAGCTACAAGTTATCCAGCTCCTTCAGAAACCAATCAGCACAACCTTGGTTCGTTTCCTACTCCAGGCGTACGAGATACTTTGATTATATTGAGATAAATTAAATATCCAGAGTCATAAGGTGGAAGAAAAAGCCTTTATTTTATTAAGAACTAAAAGAAAGTTTTATTACATCAGTAATCTCCTTTTGGGAGGAGATAACCGTTTAACCTCTCATAAAGAAGGCTTGCACTCGTAAACACATAAACTTGTTATTACAGACAATTACAATCTTTATTATTTCTCTTTCTCTCTCTCTCTCTCTCTCTCTAATTTTTTATCTCACTATGAGAAAATAGAAGAGAATTTTCGATGTCCTCTACTTCCTCAAATGCTCTTTATTTATAGATCAGACTTRCGGATTTCAAATCCGGACTTCAAAGCCTGTTGATAAAAGATGTCTTATATTCACATCTTTCTTCTATTATTGTGGTCTAGTGGGTTTTGTGTCCATCGTGCTCCTTTATTGCTGGTCCCTCCTGACTCAGCCAGCTTGTGGTGTCGGGAATCCTTTCACATGGTGTGTTCTTCACATGGTGCATGGTCCCCGCTCTTTTTTGAAACCAGCTGGTCTCTTGTCCTTTCCAGCTGAATTCTCTTGTTGGTCTGGTTTGGGCCGAAAGCCTTTTCCGAACTCGGGCTCTTTCTGCTCCGGGCAAGTCTGACAGATCCGGTCAATCCATCGTCCGACATGCGCCATGTTGCAAAATTTCCGGTATGTTTCTTTGCTTACCGGAATCCTGTTTTCCCAGATAACGCTTSTTTTTGTTTCGAAAAGAGTTTCTGCAAAGCTCGTAATAGCTCCCGTCATAGAATTTAGGAGGAATGATCCATTCGCCGAATTCRGAAAGAACTTGAATGGGTATTTGACTTTGTCCATTGCCGTTAGACAAACCCATAGTCCCCATGCTCGTCTTGTAGAGGTATCATCTTCTMAAATTTCCACTACTATCACTGGCGAGTCCTCCGGTGAGGCGGCTTTGATATATCTCAAAGCGTTCCCATCTGGTATCCTTAGCTTGATGAAATGAAAAGCTTCATTGAAGCCCTTCTTTGCTGGCTCTGGTGCTGCACTAATAAAATACAGCTCCGAAGCGTCTCCTCTGGCCAAATGTAGATTATTGGCCCAAGTCTCGTGAACTGCTTCCTCGATCCATTTTTTAAACTTGGAGATTTCGAGAAAGCCTGGTGCAGTGGTATATACTGAAGTTATAGCTCCAAAATTATACCACTCTTTTACATCGTTTGGATGGATTCCTATTTTCATCCAAACTCTCGGATATTTTCCAGAGATATCAACTATTGTTTTGTCAGGATTGATACCTCTTCTAGTAGTTAACTTCTCCCATTGCCTTTGGTAAACCTGCATCGGAGAATTTTTTTTTCGTCAGTTTGAACCTTAGAGGTGCCTGTCTGTGGCCTAAGGTTCAACTCTTCCTCTTTTAACCCAGAGGTGGTGTGTTTAATTTGAGGCCTCCGACTGTGACACTGGGGCCTCAACATTCATTGTAGCTTGTACATCCTCGGGGAATGCATTATCTACAACACTCGTGATTATGGTATTTGAATCCATAACCTCCGGGTTAGAGACCCATTCTCGAAGTACCCCTTTTTGCACCGTTGGAGATGCGGCCTGGAGGAGAGGCCTTCGCAAAGCTGAGAACAGTTGACACTGTGCCAGCTGGCATGCTCGTATTTGATCAGAAATGGATTCCCGATCAGCCTGTTGAAGTTGTTCTGCGACCTCTGCATTGAGACATAGATTCCCAAATTCTCGTTCAAGGATCTCGAGGTTTTCGCTGAGATGCCTTAGCCTTTTGAGGGTATCGTCAGCAACGTGTCACTCCATCTCGAGTTAAAAAATCTTCAAGAATATTTCATGAGATTTTATAATGACAATATCAAAATCATAATATTGACATTCAGCTTGCCATCTAAGTATTCTAGCCTTTTCGGGTTTAGATTCAGTTTTGTTTTTTAAAAAAGGCTTTTACGCTCGTGTTGTCAATTTTTAAGGTGAATTTCTTTGAGAGCAGAAATAATGGCCATTTCTTAAACGCCTTCCTGACTGTGAAAAACTCCTTCTCGTTTATATGCCATCGACTCGCTTCGCTATTTGAAAATAGCCCGTTGCAATATCTACATGGCATTTCTCCTTTGGGCGTTATTTTGTAAGAACTGCTGCCCACCAATAATCTGTGGCATCCGTATATAGAACCAGTTCGTTTTCATCATTCGGGATTGCTAGCTTAGGAAGTTGCTTGCAAACTCCTTTAAGTTGTCTATTTCCCTCTTGGTGTTCCTTTTTCCATTTGAAATCGGCGTCCTTTTTCAGTAGAGAACTAAACACCTTTCTGTAATGCGCCAGGTTATTTATGAACATCCCGGCGAAATTAACAACCCCTAGGAAACTTTGGAGTTGTTTCTTATCCTTGAGTGTATCTGAAAACCCTTGTGTCTTTTCTACTATATGATTTTGTAGAATGATTCCAAACTCATCGATCTCTATCCCAAGGAACTAGATATTTCTTGTAGAGATTACTGCCTTCTTTTCTGAAAGCACTAGCCCTTCCTTGTGGCAAACATCTGAGAAGATTTCCAAATGTTTTAGATGTTCTTTCATGTTCTTTGATGCGATAAGTATATCATCAATGTATACGAACATGAAGCTGAAGTAATCCTTAAAGAGATTATCCATCTTTCTTTGATATATCTGGGGTGCATTCACTAGACCCATGGGCATAACGTTCCAGATATAATGTCCTTGCCGTGTGGAGAAGGCCGTGAATTTTTTGCTCCCTTCTTCCATCTTAATCTGGTAAAATCCAGATTTGCAATCAAATTTGGAAAACACTTTCTTCAAAAAACAAATTATATTATTTTGATTTTTCTCAGATTTTATATATAAGTATACATAATTCTTTTATATATTTAATATTTTCTTTACATAAATCATAACATCCAAAAGAATATTTACATAAGTAATTATATAAGTACTGAATATGCATACTATAAATAGTAAGTGAAATGGGCGGGAAAACTTTAAAATTACTTTTAGAAACGCTAGTCTTTTTATATAGATATAGATATAGATAAATATCAATGTCCAATCCTAACAAGGTTCAAATTCTTACAATGACGCAACAGCATTCGCCCAATACATTCTCACATTATAGCAAAATGGGGAAAATGAAATTGAATTCACTAATCGTAAAAAAAAAAAAAAAAAAAAAACACACGATTGTAAACAGACGGAGCAACATTTCTATCTCGAGCATTTTCACATAGAAAAAACTATTTTATATATAGGATTTGGTTCAAATGAGAACCAAATCCTTATACGTGAACCTAGGGTCAATTATAAAAACCATTTTAATATAGGATTCGGTTCAAATGAGAACCATATCCTTAAACGTGAACCTATGGTCAATTATGAGCCTTAGATCTAATTAAATGGATGGATCAGATTTTTTGTTTATTTCCTTATTTGATTAAAAGCATTAGGATTGTCTAATAAAAACACTGCTGGTGTATATAACTAAAATATCAATAAAGCGCTGTGATTATATAATAAAAGCACTGCTGGTATATAATAAAAGCACTAGTTCGCAGGTTCGCGTATATAACTAAAATATCAATAAAGCACTGTGATTGTATAATAAAAGCACTGCTGGTATATAATAAAAGCATTAGTTTGCAGGTTCTCATATAATAACATAGTTCCCATTTGAACCCCTCATATATATAGAATTCTTAATTTTACTCATATTGGTCTATTTTCGTCTCCCACTCCGAAGAGACTAATTTCGATCATATTATGAGCATTTCACACATTTCAATAAGAAAACAAACAACTCAATTTGGTGAACTAAACAATTATATATTACTTGATACCTCAAAAAACAAATCAGCACTCATATATTCAGACATTAAAACAATTTCAAACTGATTCAATGCTAGGAAAATAGAATATAAATGGATAAATGATTAAATTAAATAAAAATAAAAATAAAACCGGCCTCGGTTCCATCGTCTCGGACTCTGGCTAACACGGGTATCTCGTACTGGTAAAGCCTCTGCCACTCAGGATTACACATAATATCCCTAATCTGCAAAAAAAAGCCCAAATCAATTTATGTTTCAAATAATTCATATAGTACCAAAAACTTGAACTTTATTAGAAATAATAAATAAATAAATAAAATCAAACAATCAGCTTTCAAATCCATCAATTTCAAACCCCACAGTTTACAAAACAATTCGGGCCATAAATTATCATCAATGAACAATTCGAGAACGTGAATCTAATAAGAAAACATATTAGACAAGTTAGAGTGTTGGGACCTCTAATTGGGCATCGCCGACTCAATTCGGGCCGAAAAGAGAAAAAGCAGCATCGAGTTTTTCTTTGAGGCCATCGTACAAACAACATCTGGGCTATGAATAAAGTACCCATTTTATCGGCGTTGAGGTAGATGAAAACGAAGCTGATGCCGCGAAAAATGGGGCTAATCTTGATTTATGGGTTGTGGGATTAAAAGTGGATTGGAAATGGTGAAATAGCTGTTATTGCTCTACGCCGTCGATTTCCAGGAGAACGCCAAACTCGCGGCGGAGGTGGCAGAGCTTCAGCTGGTCACGTCGGGGAGGTTGATTAGGGTTTGGAAAAATGACGAAGAGGGAAAGAAGAAGGAAGGGGGATCAATAGATTTGTTTTGAATGGACGGTGGAGAATAGTAGATCAACGAGCAGGAGGATCTATGGCGTGGCTTTGGATTTTGTGATCTCTTTTTTCTTTTCGTATTTTTATTTTATATATACATTCTACGGCGGTTTACAAACAACTGCCGTAAAAACTCAAATATTCTACGACGGTTGTTTCTGAACCGACGTTAAAATCAGCTGGCCTCCAATCTTTACGTCGGTTCTCGAATAACCGTCGTAGAATGGTTGAGTATTTACGGCGGTATCCAGAAAACCGTCGTTAATAGATGTATTTAACATCGGTTTTCTGGAAAATCGCCGTAAAAATATATTTAACGGCAGTTTTCCAGAACTGTCGTGGATAAGACGCCATGAAAAAGCTGTTTTGCAGTAGTGGTGGTATTGCTGATGGGACAGTTTTGTGAGTTTTATTGATATTATACAAAGTATTAGGGGATAATTTTGTGTTGTGTAATGTTTCAAGTACGAGGCTTTGATGCACGAGTTTAAATACATCTATACTTTTGCATAATTAACTTTTCACCCAAGTTTAATGTTGCAAACGAGCCAGCCTTGATCATAAATTAATGATGGGATTGTTTAGTTTTCAATAGAAACAAATCTGTTAGTACTTTAAAACTAATTTCGAGAAGGTTTTCTATTTTCTATTTTTATTTTTTTTCTATTTTTTTCCTTTGTATTTATATTTTACTTTTTGAAGTTAATAAATTTGTTGATTTTTTTTTCACTTCTAATATTTACCCGCGAAAATCGCGAGTTTTACACTAATTAATCAATATAACTTTTACCTTCCTATCATTTATTTAAATAATTATTGTCATAAATGATAATTTTAGCTTGTCCTAAATATATGGACAAAAGTATTATGTGCTCCATACAATACATAACTATATACTTTACTATCAATAATCAAGGTTTTAAAAGACGAGAGGCATGTCGAGGCGGCGAGTTCGAGTCTCTAGCCTTTGAAGCCTATGCGGTGAAACCTAGGCGCAAAAGATATTTTTACTTTTTATATTATTTTAACTATTCTGGTTTAATAAGTAAGTAAAACAATACAACATGTGATGATTTTTTGTATATTCTCTAATTTCACAATGAAAAATAAATAGTTTTTAAAATATCTAAAATTAAGATATTACTTAATATTATTAACTTCATAATAATCTCGCACGATTAAATTCATAACTAATATATTAAGATAGTTGAGTTTAATAAAAAAAATTAAGAAATAAAATACAAACATAGTTAAAACACAAGAAAAATATGCATGATAATACGAGGCATTCAACTTTAAGTTGACTATCGTTTCGATGAAATTTAAAGTCTATACAAATTTAGGCAAAATTTAGGTGGCCTTTACAACACTGTCAATGATCACTTGATAACAAAAAAAAAAAATGAATATTTAAAGAGAAAACGCCAAATAATACTAGTATTAAAAAACTCCAATATTAGTTTTTCTCCCATTAATACAATCTCTGTTTACTTTCTTACATTTTGAATTAAATTTTATCTCAATAATACGAGACTCTAGTTAACACTTATATTTGGGATATATAAAAATATATATCAGGAAATGTAATTATTTTTCGCCATATAATTGAAATCCCTTGAAATCAGCATTCTTTTATTATCCGTGATTTTTTTTCTTTTTTCTTTTTCCCTTTTTTCCCTTTCTCATGCTCTTCCTTCCTGCATCAATTCAAGCAAACTTCAATGGAAAACTTTGAGGCCTACAATCGAGGTGGAAGGTTTATGATCAGTTCGGGGAGGAGGGGTTGAAGGGCCAGGTCCCGCTGCCCGGCGCTAGCGGATTTTCCTTCGACTGGGATGGCGGCGGCGGCGGCTCCACCACTTTCCTGTTTTATACTCGCAGCGTGGACGATATATACTCTCAATTTTTTAGGTTTTTGAGCTCTTTCGGAGGAGCGATGGGGGATATGGGTGGCGGGTCGAGGGAAGATGCGTTGGGCTTTTCAAGGAGTATGATGACATATTCACTCCGTTCTAGCATGCAAATAGCGGTGGGGAAGGCGGCCCGAGTGTGTCACAAAAGGCTGCTGCAATCGAACGGATGTTGCCTTGTTGTTTGGAGGATCTGTACAAGGGGACTTCCAAAAATCCAATAGGGTTTCTTGAGGAACTGCACGTGGAAAATCCAACAGGGTTTTTATGGAGTCCTTTGCTGTTTACTATGAAGCACGGATACTTCTACGAGGATGCCCGGATACGACTCTTCTACGGACACGTATCAATAAAGTGTCAGTGTTTTAAAGAAAATTTTGACCGCCTCGACTTCTGGATTTAATAAATAAAACGTAATAAGAATTTTAATTCATCCAAATATGGAACCACAAATTGAGAGAGATAGTTCAAATGTTTATAGGTTTCAAGAAAGAAATAAAATATTCTTTTATTTTATAAATAATTTACTTGTTTCATGTGTTTTTGAACTTATCACATTTGGAATTTAAATATTTATGAAATTTTAGTTTTTTTTAATTAATACGACTATATATATATATATGTATGTATATGTATGTATGTATGTATGTATGTATGTATGTATGTATGTATGTATGTATTTACCATACCAGTATCCTTAAAATTTCAACATATAACGTATCTCCGTACCCGTATCGTATCGTACCAGTGTCCCGTACCCGTATCAGTTCTTCATAGGCTGTTTATCATCCATATATCTATATTGTTTGGTTTGTTTTATATTTATCTATTGTATATGGGTCGTGCATCTCCTGAATACTGGTTGTACATCTTCTTTCTACTATCTGTTTATTTCTTGTTGCTGGCTATTTATCTTTTTTGTTAACTGTCTGTTTTCATTCGATTTACTAATCTATCTAATGCCGATTTTATAAATCACCACATAACACCCTTGTAGCTTCTTTAATCCGATGATTTAGTGTCTTTGAATCATGTTGTGATCTTAATAATTTAGTTATAGGCTTTACCTAGATTGTTTATGTTGATGTTTGGGTTGATGTCTGGTTTATGCATAGTTGACTTGTAAGATTATTTATATCCATATTTTGGTTCATGTACAGTTGATCTGTAATTTAGTTATAAATTTTATTTACACAATTTTATGTTGATGTTGAATTTATAAGCCTGTCAGTTCCTCTGATTTTATTTGGTTGATTTGTATTTAATTTTCTGTTTTATTCTTGTGCACTTTTGTTTTTCAAATAATTTCATAAAATGGTTGTTTTTTTGTTGATTTTGTATTTCTTAGTAATTGAATTTGGTTCATTTAAAGTTAGAAATATAAATCAACAACAAATCAAATAATAGAAAATCATGGTATAAGAAAGATATATGAAAGTTAATTAATTAAACAAATAATTATTCCAAGAGTAAAATAATAAATGTGTAATGAACATATTTACTGTTACGGTAATAACTAATTCTCAACGAGTAAAATGAGTAAGATCTTATAATAGAGTAATTAGAGATGATATGTAAGGATAATTACAATAAATAAATATTATAGTAGGATATTTGTTCATTCAGGTTTTTAATCAAATGAAATAAAATGAGAAATAAAAAATAAATAATTAAATTTTCGTAATAAATAATATGTTTTCGTCATAAAAAATAAATAATTACATTTTCGTAATAAAAAATAAATAATTACATTTTCATAATAAATGAGAAATAAATAATTAAGATGATAATATATTTTTAAGAAAATATATTTTAGTCATAATTACATTTAATTTAGAAAATTTATTTTAGTCTTATTTTTGGTTAGGTTGTCACGTATTTAATAATACTGTGTTGAATATTAAAATCATGTAAAAATGAGATTGTTTTGTATGTTATTAAGTATATCACTCCTATATATTAATGCAAAATCTTCCTAACCTATGTGTCTGCTTCGCATGTTTCGTTTGGCAAATAAAAAATTCTTGTGCTTCGATTGCTTATGTGTCATTTGAGCCTAATATCTGCCTAATTTAATATTTCTTTGCATTTTATTGTATCTTGCCTACTTTAATATTTTTCTTTTATTATTATATTTGGCCTAACTTAATCATTTTATTTTATTATATTTTGCTTAATCCAGTATTTTTCTTTTTATTCTTCTAACATAAAGAATAAAAATAAATCATATATTATTAGTAAAAAATCTAAATTTTTTATTTGAACAAAAAAAATAAATTAAATATGAAATAGTTTTAATTAAAAAAATATTTAATTATGAAATTTATTAAATAAGTTGTATTTATAATCAAAGTTAAAATAATTTTATATTTAGAATTTCAAATATTAAATATAAATAAATTACGAGTTATTTGTAATAATATAAGTATGTAACTTAGTATTAGTAACGAACTCAATTAACCATAAAAATATAAAAACATACAATAATAATTAATAAATATTGATTGGAAACCGTTATAATGTGACATGCGTTGAGAGTAATATCTTTTGAAATCTTAAAAGCATATCGAGTTATTTGTAATAATCTAAGTATGTAACTAAGTATTAGTAATAAATTTAATTAATCATAAAATTATAAAACTATATAACAATGATTAATAAAAAGTAATTAGAAACCGGTACAATGCGACACAGGTTGAGAGTAATAACTTTTAAATTTTTTAAAGTTTGTAACTAATTATTATTAATGAACTTAATTTAAGTATTAATGATCTAATAATAATTATAATAATAATAATAATAATAATAATAATAATAATAATAATAATAATAATAATAATAATAATAATAATAATAATAGAAATTAGACACTGGTTGAAAATGTAACATTTTTTAAAATTTTATAAGTATATAAATAAAATTATTAACGAATTTAATCTAAATATTAAAATATAAAATAATTTAATGTTCAATAATTAATAAATAGATTAGACATATACAAGGGCACATGTTGAGAATATCATTTAAATTTCTTATTTTATATTTAAAATTTAATTCTCACAAATATTTTTTATATTTATTTTTTTATAAGATATCATGTAATACACTTGTATTAAACTAGTATGTCATTATTAAACTATGATGATAAAAATGAAATTAAGATCCTAAAAGAGATATTCATGTCATTTCCCATATTTAAAAGCACCATATAAGTTATACGGTACAATGACCAGTACATTATTTTAATGGATCGGGCTAACCTTAGCTTGGTCTAAGAGGCCCAAACAGTGAACAATTTGGCCGACTATCAGGCCCGTTACTCTCTTCCTGCAAGTCCTCATTCACAGCCCAACAAGTAGTACAAATACAACGATTCGAAATCGTTTTGCTCATCCGAAAGCACAAGGCGCTACGGCGGCCGACTCACCTTTAAAATGTTATTCAAGATTCTTCCATCCAGCTAGTCGACGTCAGACAAAATTAACCTTTATATATGAGATAACATCTGTATCCTCGAATGGAATTCTACATTAATTAATCTTTTCTAGTAAACCCTAGCCCCCGAAATTCAAGGTGCGAAACAGCACCGACTGAACTGCGAGCACCATGGAACTGACCTCGGATTTGAAAGATCTGCTCGAATAATCGGCCCACGCGCTCCTCCTTGTTCTCTGGGGATTTTAATTCTAAGTCAACATGTGAGATTATCTTTTTTCCATTTTCTATCTTTATTTTTTCGAGTTTAGGTATTTGAATTAGATATTGTGTTTGTGGTGGTGAGATTTCCTCTTTTTTGTGCGTGTCTGGTGTGATCTGGGGTGGTCGGTTGGGTTTTTTCATGACTCTGTGGTTTAATCTGGTGTGTGAAGTTGAGAAATGTAATCTTGTGATGATCGTGTGAACTATAAACTTTATTTATTTGGTTGGAGACTTGTTTAAAGTTGGATGGGATTCAATTCAAGAGTGCTATTTTTATGCTCCTGCTGTTTTTTGATTGGTTTTGCATATAAGTTCTTGACCGCTGAGATTTTGCAAAATCTTTATGTGGATTTTGGTGGAGTAGTTTGAAAGTATTAGATTCAGAGTCTGGGTCCTTTCTATTGTTCTACCTCATGATTGCTTATACTTCCGTCTGTTTTTAAGGCTGTGATGGAACTTAGAAGGTTTCCGGTTTCGCCTGTTTTGTTTATGCACACATGTTCATACTTTCGAATTGTACAAGAACCAATGTTATGCTTATAATTATTTTGTTATCTCTACTTTAGTTAGTTTGTAAAAGTCGCTTGATGTGACTAAATTGGGTTTACATCGTAAATATTATCAAACATTGTAAATGTGATCAACGAAGACCCGGTTGAATAATGTAGCTTTCTTTATTCTATCGTATCCAGCTGGCATATTTTGTTTTGTGTTTGCATTTTTCTCTTTGATCATGGCAGGTCACTTTGTTAATATGATATGGAATTATAGATTATAGTTTGTGTTTTATACCTTGGTTAAGATATTGTAACTACAGAATTACAAAAGATGGCATTAAATTGGTTGTTATCATTCAAGTGTTCAATGTTAACCACGTAATTCACAGAATCTTTAGCCCATCATTTAGGGGAAATATTTCTGTCCCTAGCCAAAACTACGTGTCATCAGGTCACGCATGATATGATCTGAATTAATTTTAAATTGGTATTAATAAGAGTCATAAATGGCATTTCTGGTTTGCCAAGTGTGTTTATGCATATTTACACGTCACAATCATGCTTAATACAAATAAATTACTCTTTACTTTATGTATTATTGCTTGTAGTCGGTAAGGTCTTGATGACATCATCTCCAATCGCGTCAACACAACTATTCCACATTAATTTAGAATAGTCATCATATAGAGCCTCTTAATTTTACCGTGTGCATTTTTTGGATGTCATTGTAACTTCTTATGACTATTCTACGTTGTGTTTGGTTATAGATCCAATCTCAGCATGCCTAAGGAGCGAAGAGACCGTTCTATGTCCCTCGATAGGTCAAGGTTTTCCCCTTTTCCTTGCAGCTCCAGTTCAAGAAAACCCTTGCCCAAAAACCCTCTTGAGGACGACACCAATAGCAAGCAATGGGAAGACGCTCGTTGCCCCGTCTGTATGGAACATCCTCACAATGCTATCCTACTTTTATGCTCGTCTCACGAGAAAGGCTGCCGTCCTTTCATGTGCGACACGAGCTACCGCCACTCCAACTGTTTTGACCAGTTCCGTAAGTCCTTTGACGAAACCCCATCCTCAGAGGCTCTGAGGCCCGACGACGCTCCAAACCTGGATCTGTCATCAGCTTCGCTGCCCACTGAAACTCTTCCGGAACCTTCCTTTGAAGAATATATTATCCCTCCCGAGAACTCGACGAAGCCAAAGTTGGTCTGCCCTCTCTGCAGAGGCTCGATAAGTGGGTGGGTCGTCGTCGAGTCGGCCCGTCGTTTGATGAACGCGAAATCTAGAAGCTGCGCGTGTGAGACTTGCGATTATAGTGGTGCGTATAAGGATCTTCGCAAGCACGCGAGGTCGGTGCACCCGCTCGTGAGGCCCGCTGACGTGGACCCGGACAGGCAGCACGACTGGAGGAGATTGGAGAGGCAGAGGGATTTGGGGGATTTGCTTAGCACGCTTCAGTCCTCTATGGGAGGAGGAGGAGGAGAAGAGGAGAGAACGTTGACGATCGACGAGGGTGGTTGGCTTACTGTGTTTTTCCTGGTCCGGTTTATCGGCCCGGGTAGTAATTCGAATAGATCTGATAGTAATAGTACACCGAGAGCCGGGGGGACACAAGGGGAGGCAAGACGATCGTTGAGGAGGTTATGGAGCGAGACGTATGATGGGGAACCTGATTCGGGGGATGAGGAGAACGATGGGCCGCCACCTGTGCGAAGGAGTGTTCCGAGACGGTATGTGAGAAGACGTTATAACAATAATCGTGAGAACCAGTGACGTGGACGGCTACAGATGGCGATTGGAATATTTGATGTTTATTATATGTCTTTTTTCTTTCCGGCGTAATTATGTTGTACTGTTGTTTTTTGCTTTGAATGTCAATTGTTCCTTCTTGATTTTGCGAGTCTGGATGTTTGGTTTATCTTTCCTTTAAACTGGTGCGTTATTGTGGTGGAAAACTGAATAATGTTGTATAGAATGAAAATTGTGTCATAAAGTGTTGACAATATCAGAACAAGCTATCATCTTGTGTTCTGAATTCCTTATTCGAGAAGGCTCGCCTAGGCTTGCCCACCGCTTTGCTGGCGAAGCTGCAAAGCGAAGGCTTCGGCAATCAGCTTATAGTTGGCCGTCGCACAATTCGGGGTGTAATATGTTTTTTTTTTTTTTATTGTTTCTTAATTATGTTTGTGTTTTGTTTTTTAATTTTTTTTTGTATCATCTTGTGTTCTGAATTCCTTTTTCTGCAAGGCCCGTCTACGCTTGCCCACAGAGACTCCTAGCCTTGTGAAGGTCTCGTCGATCAGCTTAGAGTTGACCGTTACAGAATTTGGTGTGTAATATGTATTTTTTTTTATTGTGTTTTAAATATGTTTGTGTTTTGTTTTTTGTGTTTTTTTTTTTTGGTTTCAAGACCAGCTATTCTCGATTAATTTATTTATTTGGAATTTAATCTTGTGAGATTGTTATGAAATAAAATATATTAGTAATATCTTAGTTTGAAATGTCTTAAAGTTGTTTTGTATTAAAAAAAATAGAAAATATTGCAAAAAATTACACATGTATAGTTCTATAAAAAATTAAAATACTTTTTGCCAACTAGATTTTGCCTGGACATTCATACACTTGTGACTTGATCTTGACGTTTCGATACGCTTTGCGCCTTCTAGAACCTTAGTTCTGATATACAATTATAAGTATGTTTTCATTTTTATTTTATTTTATTATTTATAATTATCTGTTTGTAGGAAAAACACAATTAGTGTTCTTTCGTCAACAAATAAATGATAAGAGACAATTTAGGTTTTTATTATCCTTATATATTATGGGAACATGTATTTGATATCTATATACTAATGAATAAATCATAATTTAATCGTCTTTTATTTGTGTTTCTTTTATACTTTTCCTTTTTCACATGCCTCTTCTTTGTGTTTCTTTTTTACTTTTCATTTTTAACGTTATCAGCACGATTATCTAACCAATTGAACCAAGTGAACCAAGTTTCCAAAAAATTATTAGAGAAAATTTTCGTATCTAGAAAATCCTGTTACGCAGAAATTCAAAATCGTTTCCCCAATATCTAACAGTTAGATCGCGCTCAAAATTTTACAGTACATGCAGTACTTGCTAAAGTAGAATTTAAATGTTGAAGATTCGATTTTGATCGTATGCATCCCGATATAGGATTTTGAACAGAACAATTTTTTGTTTCTGATTATTTGTGCAGTTTTTTTTTTTTTTTTCAAAATGCTATTACATATAATTTAACCGTTGGATCAATTTGAAATTTGGATATGATGTTCAGAACACATATATGTTGATCATGAATGGTGAAGATTGAGTTTGAGGCTCTCTATGGATAGAAACTATTATGGACAGCAGATTCTATTGCCAAAACAGAAATTAAGGCGTACCTTAAGAAAATCGTCTCTCTCCTACAAGGTATTTTCAATAATCTTTTGAATTTTAGTTTCATTTTTTTGGATTAGTTTTTGTTGAAAATATTTGAAAACCATCTTCAATTATGTATGTGTTAAGATTTGATTTTCATATCTATTAATCTAGAACTTGTGTGATGTTGATTTGGGCTTTCTAATCACAATGGTTTTTAAATATATAGATTCGTGGCTATATTAATTTAAATATGCTTGTGATATCAATAGTTTTCTTTCAATATGAATTCGGTATAAATCAAAGTTTTAAATCAAATGGCCTTCAGTGTCCGTGACCCGAAAATTGAGAATATTGATGTATTTATATTATTTATGATGTTAATGTGCTTCATCTCAGCATATAGTTTATGTAAATTATCTGGATTGTGATGTTGGACTTATCTAAGTTTGTCTCACCCGTTCAATGATTGTAATTTGAACTTGCTATATAAAAGTATCTATGTTATTTTTTTGCAACTTGCAAATGTTGGTTTTTATATAATTCAGTTATTTTATTATTGATATGAATCCAATTTTATATTTGGCAAACACTCAAATGTAACGGCCACACGAATCTTTTACCATGTGACGAAGCCCAAATCCGTACCCGCACCAGCAAATTGGGTCTTATATAAAAGGTAGAAAAATACCATAGCAATTCAGATTCCCTTATTTCTCCCTACGATCTTTCTCTTCCTTTCTCCGCCCGTGAAAAATCCTGGTTACACCGCAGAAAATTTTGGCCAAATCTTAGGCAAATGCCGTGAAAAATTTCACCGCCATCGATACTCCTCCTCTCCAGCACTCTCTTTCAACTTCTTGAGACAACCGAGAGAAACTTTGGCTTTTGAATTTCGCGATACCACCGCCTGCCACCGTCTGGACGTCAAACAAATCTCTTGCTATCTCTCCCTCTGTCGTCGAAGAAATCGAAGAACGAAGGCTTTGTCGTCCACAACTCCGATTTTTCGAAGGTGCGTCATTATTTACATTTATTACTATTTTCTGCTTCAATTTTTAGGGTGTGCTCTCGATTATCAATTTCATTTTTGTGTTGATTGATTTTAGGGTTCATGGCGTTTTACAAAGAAGATTTGCAGTGTTGACAGTGAGTGATCCCAACAATATAAATGGTAGTGATGGATTGTCTCAGGTTATGAAAGTAGTCGAAGCTTCTTCCCTTTTCAACTTAACTCAGGTATTTTCCGTCTTTCGGTTGATTATGTTTCTGATTCAATTAAATTGATCGTGTAATCTGTTTTGCTAATTTGTTACTGGATATGTTTGCGTTAGTGTGTGTTGTTAGAAGAGTTTTCGTGGTGTTGAAATAAATCAACATGTTCTTGACTTGGTATTATCGGACTTCGATTCAATCGAAGGATTCAATTTGTTTCAAACTTTGAGAAATAAAGAAAAAAGAAAATAAAGCAATTAAACTAACTAAACTAAACTAGAAATTAAAATTGTAAGTTGGCCGGATGCCTCGTCGGATGCCTTAATATGAAAATGCAAGCAAATAATGAAAACAAGTAAAAACAAGCATTGTTTCACCAAGTACAAGCATGCATGCACAAGGTACAACTATGCATAAAAACTCAAATAATGTAAATTAGCAAAAGTTGAAAGTATGGATAGAAAGAGCAATGAAAGTTAACATGAAAGTTTAAAACTTTAAGGAAAATAACAAGCAATAAAGAGTAGATCTAAGATTTAACCTAAAACTATGCATGAAAATTAAATTGCAAATAAAGCACAAGAACAACTCAAAATCAAGATGATCTAAGACTTGATCTATGATCTAGATGTGTCACTCATCTAGATTCCATATCCAATTCTTAAGATCTAACAAGAAATCAAGGTGCTAAGAAAAAAAGCATAAAATGAAGAACAAGCATGGAAATGAAGAACAAAGCATGAAATAAAGCATAAAACATGAAATTGAAAGGAAACTTACTTGAATTAAGAAATGAAACAAAGCTTGAATGTAATTGCATCAAAGGTAACAATCCAAAAGAGTATTTGGATTCTTCTTAGGCTTACAAACCCAAGGCCAAGCATGAAAGTAAATCTAAAACTAGGAAAAGAAATTACATCAAAACTTGAAATTAAATCTCAAACCTAAGAAGAGAGAAAAATAGAACTTAAAAACTAGAGAGAGGATTTTTAATCCCAAACCCATGCTTGGGTTTGGAGAAAATGAGAGGTTCCTTACAAAAGAGAGTGAGGTTCTATTTATAATACTTAAGGATGACTTTAATTCCGACATTCACCAAGACCATCCTCATGCCGCTGTCACGTTTCATGGTATATGTGATTTTATTTCATCCGTTTTTTTTTCTTTTTTCTGTTCTGATATATATTTTCTGATTTGTGTTGTATGATTTTTTGTAATTCCGAATAATTGCCGACCCAATTGTAGCATATTCCGCAGAAAATTGTCCATTTTTTTGCAGAGTTTCCGAGCAAGGATTTTAAATTGCGCAATCCCATCGGGCAGACTTGGGATGTCACAGTGGAGTTGTTTGGTGAAGATGGTGACCAGGTTTGTTCATAACTAACTCAAGTTTGTTGATGAACAACTTTGCATGTTTAAGTACACTTATTCGAATTGTGTTATTTGTGTTCGTCTGTGTTCAAGACGGTGATACGACTGATTATTGTGTTTCTTTGTATGTATATAATAATGATCATTCTTGATGTGTTGTTTTAAGTTGAAAGCAACTAGATACGACTGAGAGTTTGCATTTATACTCTGTTTGTTTTTTTTTTTTTTTTTTTGTTTATTGTTTGTTTATTGTAGGCACGGTTCAAAGGGGAGTGGCTCGGTTTTGTGGAGGACAACAAAATTAGAGAGGACTATTCCGTTGTCTTCATAAATAATGAGCCTTATATTTTTGACGTAATAGTCTTAGACGGAAAAGGCGTTACAAGCAATCGCTTTATAGGTGCGAAAGATCCTGACCTTGATCTCACTCATTTTCCTTCTTTCAAAGTAACAGTATCGAAGACTTTTCTAGAGCGTGGACGAATAGTAAGTTGAAGATTCTTTAAATTATCTGTAACTAATACACTTTCCACCAATTATTGATTTGACGTTAGCAGCTTCTAATCATGCGAGCTTTTTATAGGCCATTCCAAAGGACTTCTGGTCTGAGCATGTGGTCCCAGGAGGTAATGGTCATCAGGTGAAGGCTACAATTCTAGGGTTTGCTTATCAACGTTGGGTTGTTGATGTATCAAGCTGGGCATTAGATAGTCGCCTTGTCCTTACTGGCTGCCAGGAGATGCTTGAAGACTTATGTTTGCCACTCGACTCAACCTTCGACCTTCATATCGTGGATCTACCATCTTTAGTTTTTGTTTTGTCATTGCAATTTTAGATGTGTTTGGCATGGAATCAGATGTAATGGGGAATTGTTTTATGTTTGGACTATGTGAGTGCTTAATCTTTTGCAGTAATGGTTGTTATGAGACCAAAAATTAATTACTTTATAGCCTTTTTATTTATGTGTCAGGCATTTAATAACCTCTATGATTGGTTGTGTTTGTTCTCTCCTCCTAGCATTTATTAACGAATCCCCTATGTTCGATTAAATGATTTAGAGTTGCTCAATTAATTTAAGATTCCATTTTCCAACTTCTCTGGAAAATAAGAAACATAAAAACTAGATTAATTTACACTTCGATTAAAAAACATTACTCTCCCGATCGCAACACATGAACAATGGAACAATCACATTAGCAAATTCCCTTTGTCGGTTTCATACCTCGCAAGTCAAACAATAAACGACGTACAACACACTAAAACCACATACACCATAGACCTCTTAGCTGTTTTTCATCCAGATAACAAACCAAGTAATCAAAAGCGACGTGCACAACCAACGTTCCCCATTTCGCTTCTTCTTAACATATTCTTCAAACTTACAATTTTCAGCTGCAAGTGCTTCCAGGTTTGTTTCGTGCTTCTTCACATCTAATTCAAGTCTCTTTACGTCAGCCTCTAACACTTGAACTTCAGCTTCAAATTTATTTGCTCGTCTTAAAAGCCCAGGAATAATTTGAGTAGCTCTTGGGCACAGTGGGTCCTCAATCCATTTGAAAAATTTGCACACTTCAGTCTCCTACAATATAATTTACTCCAATCAAAATTAATGCAAACAACCCCTTTAACTACGAAAAATGAAGACTATCAGAAAATTCAAGCAAAAGCACAACACACCCACATA
>BMAC01001285.1:147232-159559 GCA_014905375.1 Phtheirospermum japonicum | reverse complement strand
GTCCCGTGAAACTGAGTGTTCGAACTTTGGGGGTCTTGGTTCGTAAAACCATTTCCCCCTTGGTCGAACGTCGTCGCGAAAAACCGGATGTGGGTCTTGATGAGTCGCCGCTTGAGGTGACGTTGCGGGGCCGGTCGACCCGGTGGAGGCGGAACCCCTTGGTTGTCGTGGGCAGGGGCAGGGGCGTCGGATTTTCAAACGGAGTGGCCATGTTTTGCTCTTCTATCGATGAAGATAACAAAGGAGGCAACGGTACGTCGGAAGTGTCTTGCCTTGAAGCGGCTCGTGCGTCTCATCGCAACCTTTCGGGGTTCGGCAAGAATGGAGTCAACTCCTGTCTGAGCGATCGTCTACCTTGCATACACAACAACAACAAAAAGATCACGCGTATCGAATGTAAAATAGTTTGCTAGCTAATTATTTACGACGACAATAAGAATAATTAAGAATGCCATTGGCCTTAATCCATCCCCGGCAACGGCGCCAAAATTTGATCGATGATTTCTTAGCGCTCTAAGAATCGTCTCCGCAATAGTACGGAGTCGATTGTAGATGCGGTAAGTTGTCCCGAGTCGTGTCTCTCAAGGATGGATGTGATCGGCTTTCGGTTTCTCAGTTGTTCTTATCGTCGGTTTTAATTAAACTAATTTAACCTAAGAAAGCGGTAGTCATTGTTCGGTTTTTGGATTTGTAACTAAGATTTAAATTGAAATATAAGATTTGAAAACATTAAAACTTTTAAAGGAAATTAAAGCTTACATTAAAAACGATCAATTCAAACTAATTAACTTATTGAAACTTAATAATTTTAAATTAGGGAAATGGAGGGAAAATGAAAGTCAACTTATTTGAATAAGTCAACAAAATTAACTTAGCATTTAATTAAAGGTTTTAAAGCAAAAAAAGATTTTATAAAACTTTTACAAGCTTAAAGATTTATCTAAACAACTTATCAACTTAAAAGCATAAGTTCAAAAGCTAGAAAGCTAGAAAATGAAATTGAAAGTTTGATAGGCAAAAGAAACACTAAACTAATGATCCAAGACATAACACAATATTAAAAAGGAATAACATGAAAATAAAACTAGATTATAGAAAGATATTACCAAATGTGTGTGATTACAAAAGCTTGGAGGAGGAAAGTTTGAAAGCTGAATGATTCTCCACAAAAGAAAGCTAAAACAAAGCTTGATCACTAACTAGCTAAGATCTAAACTTGATTAATCTATCTCTAATTACTAGAATTTATTGGAAATTAAAACTAAGCAAAAAGATGAAAAGGAGATTATTTTTCTGGTTTTTGGAGGAGCTTCCTGGGAGAGAAAGGTCCTGATGCAAGTTGCATTATTGAAATGACGTCTGATTACTTATTCTTCAGAATTGCTGCTTTTCAGTCGATCGACTGGCAGTCGATCGGCCTTATCGGCAGTCGATCGATTGCCATGTCCAAAACTTCAAAACTCCATGGAATCCAGTCGATTTTTGCCGTTTCAGTCGATCGACTACAAAGTCAGTCGATCGACTGAACATCCAGTCGGCCGACTGGATTCCAGCGCCCGGCTCGATTTCTCATTCTCTTCGCGTCCACCGATTTATCGAACCTCGTCCGCTGCGCTTCCTTGCTTTGTCCGTCTACTCCCGACTCGAGTATCAACGATCCCAAACGAGCGTGGGCCCCGCTTGGACGTCCTACGGCCAAGAAAAACGGAAACGTGAAAAACTACGAAAATTAATAACAAAACGTACAAAAACTAAGAAAATCTAGAAAATACGAGAAACGGCCAACCCGACTCCTAAAGCAACAAAAAGCAAGCGAAAAACACGCAACGTGAAGCAAAAACGAAAATGAAAATATGTACAAAAAGATGCAAATCACCCACCAAGCTCAATGTTCCATTTCGACCGGTAAGTGGCACGACTTCCCGTATACAAGGCGATAGGGGCTCATTCCGAGAACCGTCTTGTAGGCCGTGCGGATGGCCCATAAGGCATCCACGAGCTTTGTTGATCAATCTTTTCGGTTCGGTTGCACGGTCTTCTCGAGAATGTTCTTGATTTGACGATTGCTCGTCTCGACTTGACCGGCCGTTTGGGGGTGGTATGGCGTGGATACCTTATGAACGACTCCATAATTTTTCAACACCCTTTCGAGTAGCTTGGTTTTGAAGTGCTTGCCGCCATCACTAATAATCACCCTCGGGACTCCGAATCGACTAAAAATGTTGCTTCGCACAAACTTCACCACGGTGTCGCCATCGTTCCTCCTCGTCGGGATTGCCTCAATCCATTTGGAAACGTAATCGACCCCAACCAAAATGGATTCGAACTCATGAGACTTCGGGAAGGGACCCATGAAATCGATCCCCCACACGTCGAATATCTCGACGGCCAAATTATACGTCATCGGCATCTCGTTCCTTTTCCCTATACTTCCGGTCCTTTGGCATCGATCGCACTTTTGGCAATGGTCGTGGGCATCCTTGAAGAGGCTCGGCCAATAAAAACCCGATTGAAGAACCTTGTAGGCGGTCTTTTGCCCGCCGAAATGTCCTCCGACTAGGTGATCGTGGCACTTCGTCAAAATTTCTCCTTTTTCCTCGTCCGGAATACACCGTCTCAACATTCCATCTTTTCCGATCTTGTACATGTGAGGGTCATCCCAATAATAACCTCGGCACTTGGAAAGAAACCTCCTCTTCTCGTGATGAGATAGGTCCGGGCGGAGTGCTTTGCTAGCGAGGTAGTTGGAAATGTCGGCATACCACGGCGCGGTTGAAACAACAAACAAATTTTTGTGCGCAAGATTTTCTCCAATGAGCCCCCTTTTCTCCGGTGGGGACCTCTAAACGAGAGAGATGGTCGGCGACAAAGTTCTCGCACCCCTTTCGATCCTTGATTTCCATATCAAACTCTTGAAGCAAGAGTATCCACCGGATTAGCCTCGGCTTCGCTTGCGGCTTATTGAAGAGATATCGCAACGCCGCATGGTCACTATGCACAATAACCCTCGAACCAATGATGTAGGCTCGAAGCTTTTCAAGCGAGAAAATTACGGCGAGGAGCTCTTTTTCGGTAGTCGTGTAATTCTTTTGGGCGTCATTGAGCATGAGACTTGCGTAATAGACGACCCGAAGAAGCTTGTCCACTCTTTGCCCCCAAGATGGCTCCCACCGCTTCGTTCGATGCGTCGCACATTATTTCGAACAGGAGAGACCAATCCGGGGCCACCACTACGGGAGCCGAGGTTAAACTTTCCTTTAACGATTTGAATGCCAAACGACAAGCATCATCAAAAACAAACGGGACATCGGCACTAAGCAAATGGCACAAGGGACGGCTAAGCTTTGAGAAGTCCTTGATGAACCGTCTATAGAACCTCGCGTGACCAAGAAAACTTCGAACTCCCTTCACGTTGATTGGAGGCGGGAGTTTCTCGATCACGTCGACCTTCGCCTTGTCAACTTCGATTCCCTTGGACGACACCACGTGCCCCAAAACTATCCCACTTCTCACCATGAAGTGGCTCTTCTCCCAACTCAAGGTGAGGTTACTTTCGACGCACCTCTCCAACACTCACCAAGCGATCAAGACATTCATCGAACGTGGAGCCGCAAATGGAAAAATCGTCCATGAAGACCTCCATATATTTGTCGATCATATCGGAGAATATTGATAGCATACGCCGTTGGAAGGTGGCGGGTGCGTTTCATAACCCGAAGGACATTCGTCGGAACGTGTATGTACCAAAGGGGCACGTGAACGTCGTTTTGGATTGGTCCTCCGGCGAGATGGCGATTTGGTAATATCCGGATAACCTATCGAGGAAGCAATATGAGTGGTGCCCCGCGAGTTTGTCGAACATTTGGTCGATGAATGGTAGGGGAAGTGATCCTTCTTGGTGGCGGCATTGAGCTTCCGGAAATCTATGCACATCCGCCACCCGGTGATTGCACGAGCCGGCATGAGTTCACCACGGTCGTTCTCAATTACGGTAATTCCACTCTTTTTCGGCACCATGTGTACCGGGCTCACCCACTCACTATCTCCAATCGGGAAAATTAAGCCCTCGGCTACGAGCTTTAGGATCTCTCTTTTCACCACCTCCATCAAATTCGGATTCAACCGACGTTGGCACTCTCTTGTTGGTTTCACCCCGTCCTCAAGAACAYTGCGATGCATACACGTGGAGGGGCTTATCCCCTTAATGTCMCCAAGGCTCCACCCTATCGCCTTCTTATTCTTTCTCAACACTTCAACCAATTTCGCTTCTTCATGCCCGGAAAGCTCGGCAAAGATAATCACGGGCTTTGACCCTCCTTCTTCCAAATACACGTACTTAAGATAGCCCGGGAGGGTCTTGAGTTCCGGTTTTGGTTTAGTGGTTGGTTCCGCATTCGCGATCTCCAATATCTCCACCACCCCCTCCGATTGAAGCTCTTGCCACTCGTCATCCTTGACGACCTCATCCACAAGTCCCACGAAGTTTTCTTCAACCAACTCGTCTATCGGATCAATCATCAAGCAATCGGCTTGAAAAGATGAAGGGGGAACAACTCCCAAATCATGGATCGAAAAATTAACCGTGTCCCCCAAAACCGAAAATGACAACTTTCCATTCTTAACGTCAATCAAGGTGTTTGTAGTCGCCATGAACGGTCGCCCTAGTAGGATTGTGTGATCTCGTCCTTCATTGCTCACCTCCCCGACATCCAAAATGACGAAATCCACGGGAACTATGAGATTTCCCACTTGTACCAACACGTCCTTCACTACGCCCTTTGGATATCGGATCGATCGGTCGGCCAGTTGCAAGCACATTCTCGTCTCCTTGAGATCGCCCAACTCCAATTGTTTAAAGATTGAGTAGGGCATCAAATTGATACCCGCACCGAGGTCTAACATCCCTCGTGTTTCCTTTCCGTTCCCAAGGGTAATCTTGATGCAAAAGCTTCCCGGATCACTCTCTTTCGGCGAGAGAGGGTTGCTATAGACGATACTTGCCGCGTTCGATATACACACTTTCTCGTTATCCTCGAACCTTCGCTTCTTGGACGTCAATTCCTTGAAGAACTTGGCGTACGCGGGCACATTCCGGATTATATCGAGCAAAGGGGGTTAATGTTAACCTTCGATAGCATCTTGTACAACTCGAGAAATTGGTCATCTTGTTTTGTCGGTCGGATACGGCTCGGGTATGGAATCGGAGATCGGTACGGCGTTGCGGATTTTTGGAGTCCTCCGGTAGTCTTGGCCTCCGTCGCCTCCCCGATTGAAGACGACAAGGGTGAGCTAGGATCGGCTATGGGCTCGTTCGAGCCTTGCATGGTCGAATCTTATTGGAATTGGAGTGAGGGCGGTGAATCATTGTCGGGAAGGGCAACTTTGTTATCCACCAATTTTCCGCTTCGAAGTAATGTCATGGCTTGAGCTTGGGCCGTTTGACTTGGTAGCTTATCTTTGTCACGGACCCGTTTAAGTTCATTAACATCCGTCGCCACTTGCCCAAGTTTTGTTTCCAAACTCGAGAGCCGTCTTGTCAATTCGGATAGGATAGACTCAATGCTCGGTTGACGTAATGTCGACTTGTCTTGTGGAGGCGGATATGATGCTTGAGAAGGCGGGAACGGTGGCGGCCGCACATTGAACGGGGCTTGGGGCCGAGGTTGTTGCATCGGAGGTCCGGGTGGCATTGGAGTTTGGGACGTGTCCCCCCACCTAAAGTTAGGATGGTCCTTCCGCATATGGGGGGCTCCACTTCGATAGGGTTGGTAACCTTGAACCGCGAATGCTTGCTCGTCAAAACTACTCGGTGACCCATAAACCACCGGGCACGCACTAGCTCCATGTCCTTGGGTACAAAATGTGGGGCACGTCTCCATCGACCCCGAGAATGGTTGGATGAGGGAGGCCACTTGGCTCTCTAGTTCGGCGATCTTACGGGCCCACTCGGGCTCTTCTTTTGTCGAAACCTCCTTCACTTGCTCCTTCCGCTCTAAGATACTCATGCGATGGTCGGCGGCGGCCATGTTCATGAATATGTCGTACAACTCCCTTGTCGAGCGTCCGGCTAGATTTCCTCCAGCGGCATTGTTCACCATACGCTTGGAGGCAAATGTCAACCCGTTATGAAAGAATTGATTCAAGAAATCCCCGGTGAACCGATGATGGGGGCATATGGTGAGATAGCCCTTGAATCGCTCCCACGCCTCGTAGAAGGTCTCGTCGCTTGCTTGACGGAATGAGGCGATCTTTACTCGGAAATCGACCGTCTTATCTTGAGAATAGTACTCCTCCATAAACCTCTCGGTCACCATGTCCCAATTGGTAAGGGAATCGGCCGGCAACGACATGAGCCAATCAACGGCTTTATCCTTCATTGTATACGGGAAACATCTCATTTTAATTTGATCAATGTGAATCCCTTGGCATGGAAAGCTTGACACCGTGTAGGAAAAAATGTGTAGGAATTGGAGAGCATCCTCTTGTGGTAAGCCGTGAAAATTCGGAAGTCGGTTGAGATCAATCGGCCGTAAGTCATACTCGAGGGCTTCGGGGCTTAATCGAATGCTTGAGGAGAAATCGCTCATATATGGCCGTGATACTTCCCTTATACTATTCGTCGGGCCTCCATCAGGGGTGGCAAACGGGTGGCCACCCACATCTTGTACGGCGTAAGGATTTTCGTTGACGGCGGGCATCCTCGGAAACTCTTGTGGATGTGGATCTCGAAATCGATGCGCGGGCCCGGTCGGATGTGGCATGCGAGGTGCGTGTAAATGGGGGCGGCGAAGTGCGGCCCTTGGAATTGTGGCCTCGGAACTTGAAAGTGCGGTTGAAACGGGTACGGGCCATCTACCATCGGGCCTTGGAATTGTGTTCCATGTGTCGACGGGTCCGAGTGTGGCGAAACTTGATGTTGGGGCTCGGGTGTCGGCACACGAGCATGAGGTGGGGAAAACGGGCCTTGAAATCGGGCATTGGAGCTTTGAGGATCTTGATTTGGAAACCCGTTTACCCCTTGATCAAGCGGTAACCCGTAAGATGGATGTGGTCCTTGATGAGGCGGGCCATGAAGTGATGAAGTCGGCCCGGTCGCTATTTGAGGCGGAGGCACCCCTTGGTTGTCTTGAGCGAGTGCGGGCGGCATCGGGTTCTCGAACGAATTGGTCATCGTTTGCTCCTCTATCACCGTAGGTAAGGATGGGTCGAACGTGTCTTGATTCCTTGAAGTTCGTCTCACCCTCTCGGGATTGGTCAAATACGGAGTCAATTCTCGTTCGAGCGATCGCCTATCTTGCATACACAACACTCAACAAAGGGATTACGGTATCGAGTGTGAAGTACTAATCTAGTCTAATATACTAATTAAGACAACAAGAAGAGTATTTAAGAACACCATTAGCCTTAATCTATCCCCGGCAACGGCGCCAAAATTTGATCGAAGAATTCTTAACACTCTAAGAAATCTTCTCCGCAATAGTACGGAGTCGATTGTAGAGCGGTAAGCTTTCCTGAGTCGTGTCTCTCGAGGATAGATGTAATCGGCGTTAAATGTGTTTAGTTAATCTCTTGTTAATCTTAATTAAATTAATCTAATCTAGGAAAGCATTAATCATTGATTTGGTTTGAGTTTTAATCACTAAACTTGAATTGAAAAGAGAGATTGAAATACATCAATTAAGGTAAGGAAAATAAAATTGAAAATTAGCTTGAACTTAATTAAACTTAATGACTCAAACTAAACCTAGTTACCAACCTTAATTAAATTAATACTACTAACTAAGAAGGCTTGTAAATTTAAAGACTAAAAAGGAGGGAAAGTCAAACTTGATTTCAAAAGAGGTCAAAGCATTTAATAGGTAAAAGTCAAAAGTCTTAAAAATAGAAAACTACTAACAACTTTCAAACCTCCAAAGTTTGTTTGAACAAAATGAGTAAAAAGCTTCAACATGAAGTTTCAATGGAGATTTTACTACAAGAAGGAGAACAAACTAGAAATTGGAAAAGCACTTTGAAAATGGCAAGAGAACCACAACAACATCTAAAAATAAACCACTACAAATACATACCAACAACAAACAACACAAGAACAACACCAAATGGGGGAAAGATTACTACCAATATTGCATTCCAACCAAAAGCTTCAAATGTAGAGTACAATCTTCAAAACACCAAGTTCAACTTCATAAAGTACAACCCACAAATGAGAGAGATGTCACCTTCTCCAACACTTATGAACAACTACTAACTAACTAATTAACTGAGCTAAATTAAAGGAGCTAACTAAGGATTATATCTAGGGTTTGCAATGGAATAGTGAAAATGAGCTTGGAAGAGATTGAATGGGGTTCAAAATCAACCAAGGAAGGATAAGGTAGGTGAAGGAAAGTGATAGCTTATTTATACAAAAACGCAGGGGCAAAAACGTCAAAACGGGTTAAAAATCTGCGTGTCAGTCGATCGACTGAGAACCAGTCGATCGACTGGAATGCCCAAAATCAAAAAACACACTGCCCGCCAGTCGATTTCATCACCCCAGTCGATCCTTCAGTCGATCAACTGGCACTCAGTCGATCGACTGGAGTGCAGTCGATCGACTGACAGGCAGCTCCGGCTCGTTTTCTCGTCTCCGCTCTAATCGTCCGCCGGTTGTCGCTCCTTATTCACGCTATGTTTTCTTGATTTGCCCGTTCCAATCCGAGTCGAGTGGGATGCTCCGAGCGTGCGCGGGTCCCGCTTGGTCATCCTACGGCCAAAATACGAAAAAAGGGTAAAATTGTACGAAAAACTACTAAAAATCGCACAAAAGTTATAAAAACCTAAAACTAATAAAATCGGCCAAAACGACTCCTAATACACATAAAAGCAAACAAAACACATGCAAGCGCGACATAAAACAGTAACAAAAATACGTAAAAAAAACATGCAAATCACCCATTCTCGTAGACATTAGCCCGAACAACCGGCTCGCCATCGTCATGGAACCCGAAATACCTCCTCAGACAAAATGATGAATGCAAATCCCAAATTTGTTTCGATGAGCAAAACGCGCAATGCAAATCGAGTTTGTTCCTGCTCCCATCGTTGATCGTTCTCCAAACCCTAGACTGCTTGAAATTCTTAAAAATCCCTCTGAACAACATATAATTCCTCTTCTCCTCAACATGAATGCATCCAGGCCAATCACATATGTAGAGGCAATCGCCCTTGAATCTGCTCGCGAGCAGCTTATTGCCTTGCTCGCGGCTCAGGTTCCAGACGCCAAATGCGACCTGAGTGATCTGCAGGTTTTTCTCCTCTTACAAACAACGGTGAATTCGGGCTTCTCCTTTTCGATCTCGGGCTTGAGTTCGGGCTTTTCGGCCTGCTCTCTCGACAGAGTTTCGGAATCGGTATACAAGGTATCGAACAGCAAATCATCATACAACGACCTGACGCAGTCGGAGGCAGAAGCCTCTGGTTCATCTTGGTTCTTACTCGACGACGCGGCCTTTTCGGATTCATTAGGTCGGAATAATTTGTGTTCTAGGTAATTCTCATCGGGCCCGATCTCGCGCTCGAGCCCGAAATCCGAATTCTCGAGGAGGACGTCGGAGTGGAGGAGTCTGGGGCAGCAGACGGAGAGCTTGTAGAGCGACGCCCAAACACCAGGCGGCGGCGGCGAAGCCTTAGAACAAGAATATGTAATGACTATTATATCCCTGTTCTAAGGCTTGAAAAGTCGGTTTTACCCTTCAACGTACGCGTGTGTGTCACCTTCCGCTAGATAATTCACCGGAAAACGAACTCAGGAGGTAAAGTAAAACTTTCGTATAGTTCGGGAGGCAAATTGCACCAAAAAAAAGTTTAGAAGGTGAAGTGTCAAAATGCCCTAAGTTCAGGAGGTAAAAAAATTTGTTCTCTAAATTTTATGTTATTCGTGTCAAACTTCTCAAACCTAATCCACCTAGTTTAGTTACTAATTTCGCATTTCTCAATTCTAACTCGATTTGTTTATTATTCGTGTTTTTCAAATCGAACCCAATCCAAAATCTCATGCTTATGTTAAAAATCTAGATAACTCATATATTGATTCTGGTTTTATAATAAGTTAGAATGAAAACAATCAAAACCGGTTGTTGAATTGTGTGTCATAAAAGTAACAAAGAGAAACGGGACCAAAATAGTCTATAAGAACAAACCTCGTAAGTAGCATTACTCATGATCTCGCTTACGCAGATATGAACTGTACATTGTACATTCTCAATGGACCGATCGATCAAACAAACAGCTTTCAAGTTCAAAGCCTAACTTTACATGTTCAAGAGTCGAAGAGCATTCTATATGTAGTTAGTAAAATTTCCTTGTTCTTTTTTTTTTTTTTTTTTTTTTGGGTTATAAAAAATTCAAGATTTCGATTTAGAGGGAGTCGACATTAAGTGATGCAGCGTGCTTGCTTGAATAACAGCACTAGGGTTTGTCTCTCTTGAACGGGTAGAACCCGGTTGCCTCCTCTCCACACCACTTCGCACAAAACGTCTCCATGGCCTCGGAAGGTGTCGCAACAGCCGAGTCGAAGTTACCAATAAAATCACACCAAGAATGATAAATAGCCTACAATAAGATTATTTAAAAAAATAATAAGAGATTAATAATTATTACAAAAACTATCCTGGAGTTCAGTGTAATTACCCAAATAAAAATAAATAAATAAATAAAAGTTATCTTGCACACGTTGCACCTCAAGAGGAGAGTAGCTCTTTGGTAAATACAAACCTTAAGGTAGTGTTTGTAATAAGAGGTGGCAAGTAACCGGGCCGGGCCCATGTGATTAGCGCATGAACTCAGGCCATGCCAAATTACGCACAGGCCATCGTTCTCCTTAGCCCAAACCAGGCAAAACCTATTTTTTAGGCCCTGTCCATTCTGGGCCTATACGGACGTAGCCCAGCCCGGACCTGTCATCAGGCCGAGCTGGAAATTGCCACCTCTACTTGTAGTGTTGTAATCATTGTTTCAAAAAACGACCGAGGCGTACACCTCGAAACGATTTGGGGGAAATCAGTTCGAGGCGGCCGCATCAGATCCCCATGTTGGGAATGTCCGCCTCAAAGTGTCAAGGCGTATGCCTCGACTTGGATGCGCCTAAGGCGGACGCCTCAGTTTTTGAGGCATGTTTTTTATTTATTTTTTAATTTCCCCCTTTATGTTATTTTTTATTTATTTATTATTATTTATAAATGTATAAAAGAAATTAATATAGATAGAATAATATAAAAGGAGGTAAATAGAATTAAAACCAGTCGGCCGAAACCCTACGTACTCCTCTCTCTTCTCTTCTGCTCGATCTGCCCTCTCTGTCTCCACTTTTTTCTCCCCTTGCTTTTGAACAAATTATATTGTTATATAACTATAGGTTTTTGCTATTGTCAATTTGTTATATAACTTTTAAAAAATAAAAAAAAGCTATTTTTTTTTCTTGGCAGTAGGTTGAGTTTTTTAAAAATAATCCCTTAGTTATATTTAATGGCTGATTGTTAATTTTTGGTTTTGACTTAATTTTAGACTTTTATTTGAGATTTCTTATTTTATTTTTATTTTTTTTGTCACTGTGTTGATACTTCTTCTTTTTTAAAATTTTTAAATTGTTGGATTTAATTGTTAGTTTTTAGTTAATTGTTAATTTTTGGTTGTGAATTAATTTTAGACTTTTTAGTTAACACACACACACGTGTGTATATATAGATAGATAGATAGACAGACTTAATTTTATTAATTTTGGTTTTTTATTTTAATTTTTTCCCAAAAAATTGAGGCGCATGCCTCATTCCGCCTCGAGGCGTACGCCTCGCCTGATCCGAGCAAAACGCCTCGTTTCCGCCTTTTGTTTTTTGAAACATTGGTTGTAATTTTGAAGATGACTCGAGTTTTTCATAATTAGTAAATGTTAGGAATAATTTTCATAATTATTTAAATTATAGTGTGGAGGATTAATCAGCAAGAAAGAAACAGTCCATAGTTAAAGATGAGAAAAATGTAATAAAATGAATACCATCCAAGAAGGAGCGTTAGGCGAGCCACCGGAGCCGAAGGCAATCGTTCGCCCAACGCAAGCATGCCAGCGAGCACGCCAGTCACGATCGAAGCAACAGCTGCGCAAGTGGACACAACAATCGCCCTACCGTGCTTCAAACCACGAGTCTGTTTCAGAAAACAAAGAGTAATAATTATAATAATTGGCCTCGCTCATGAATTATTACGACAAAAGACAATATTTTAATCCTGTCAAAACGCCTAACCATTATGCAGGGCCCCTAAAGCTAAAAACTAAAAAAAAAAAAATCCAAA
>BMAC01001285.1:108502-139181 GCA_014905375.1 Phtheirospermum japonicum | reverse complement strand
TTTCACTAGTAATTTAAAATGACATAATTAAATCCAGATGAATCAACTTGTGTCCTAACAAGGGTTGTCTAACCGCAGGTCGTAACCATCGTTTTATTGACTGCCCAAGCTAGTTTTGGTTCACGAGTCAGGTTAATGACTGCTCTTCAATATCTTGTTATATATTTTCATGATTTAAAATGTTTTTCTTTAATTGACTTGTTTTAGCTAACGACTAGTTTTCAATTATGACTTGTTCTATTTATATCTGTTAATAGAACAAAATCCAATCATTCTTACGAAGCATGTGTGACATGCATCATGTGCTTAGAGAAACTATTTACTCATAATAATTGATATCGCTTTTGGGTCCTCACAATAATGTCAAAGTATCACCCCTTTTCTAGACAACTCAACTTGACAATTAATAATTCCATGCAACTTGAACATTTTAATTAATGAAAATTAAATTCTTGAAAACAAATACACATGTTGACAATGAAAGGTGAACCATATATTCAACCCATATAAAATCGGTCACGAGGCTAGGATACAGATTGAAATACTTTTTATTTCTCATTCTCACATTAGTTTAAAATCAGCCATTACCTGAAACTTTACAAATTTTAAAAATAAATTATTAATGACGCATGTAAAAGATATTTTTTTACACATATATACCTTTTCAAACGTACAAAATCAAAATCTAATTTCAACCATCAGTGTATGTTGCACTAAAAAACAAACACGAGAGAAAAAAAAATTGGAACAGTAAATTTGAAACTAGATCAAACACACAGTCCATTACACATTAAACTAGCCTAGTAAATAATAATAATATTAACTTCAAACAACCAAAAAAACAACAAAAAAAAAAAATGACATAAACCTCAAGCAACTCAAAACCCGTGTGCTCATCACAGCAGATCCGCAACGTTGGCCGGCAGCTCCTCAATCTGAACATTATAAAACTTCTGAATATCGATGAGCATACGATCATCATCCTTGGTCACAAAGTTAATCGCAACTCCCTTTCTCCCAAACCGGCCACTTCGACCAATACGATGCAGATAATTCTCGGGCTGGGTCGGCAGATCATAGTTAATAACAAGCGAAACCTGCTGGACATCAATCCCGCGGGCCAACAGATCCGTCGTGATGAGGACCCGCGAGGACCCGGACCTGAATTCCCGCATGATGATGTCACGGGTGTTCTGGTCCATGTCACCGTGGGTGGCCGAGACAGTGTGGTCGCGGCTGCGCATCTTGTCGGTCAGCCAGTCGACCTTACGCCTGGTGTTCACGAAGATGACGCTCTGAGTGATGGCTAAGGTCTCGTAAAGATCGCAGAGGGTCTCGAGCTTCCATTCTTCCTTGTCGACGTTGACGTAGAATTGCTTGATACCCTCGAGGGTTAGCTCGTCGCGTTTCACGAGGATACGCACGGGCTTGTTCATGAATTTCCTTGTGATTTCAAGGGCCTCGGGCGGCATGGTGGCAGAGAATACTCCCACTTGGATCTTGGGTGGCAGCAACTGGAAGATATCGTATATCTGGAGAGGAGGGTGGGGAGTTAATAAAAATAGATGCTCGTTTTGGAGGTTAACTGCTGTGATTAACAAATGGCCGCGCTGGGCTGGCCAACAGAGAAAATCAGGCTGGGCCGAAATTCAATTGGGCCATCATTTGCATCAGCCCAGCCCAAACCCCCATCCATGCCTAAATCAGGTCGGTCCACTCGGGCCGGGACAAAGAGAGCCCGGGACTGTATAAATGAAGTGTTAAGATAATTGCAATAATTACTTTCTAATCAGGTAATCAATCACTCTAAAAATCTAGAATTACAAAGATAATTACAAAAAATACACTTTGTTTGACGAAATTACAAAAAAAGATGTAATTTTCAAACTTTACAAAAATAACCCTAACTATAATATTTTAATAAGTTTAAGGGGGTTATGAAATGTTTTTTCTTATTAAGGGGTAAATGTAAGACGAAATAAAAGATCAGAGGTATTTTTGTAATTTTGAGAGAGTTAGCTGTTTTTTCATATATATATATATGTCAAACCTGAAGGGTATTTTTTGTAATTCTAGAGTTTAAGAGTGATTGATTACCTGATTTGAAAGTAAATTTTGCAATTAACCCAATCAACAACATACCCTCATACAAAGGACCAGTTAGGCTAAATCACGAGAATAAAGCAAGAACACTAAGAAATAGACCTGATCCTTAAACCCTCTGGAAAGCATTTCATCGGCTTCATCCAACACGAACATCTTGATGTGATCTGGGCGAAGTGACTGCCTCCTCAACATGTCAAACACGCGTCCTGGGGTACCGACAACCACGTGGACCCCACTAGAGAGAATACGCTGGTCCTCACGAACGCTGGTGCCTCCAACGCAAGCATGGACCTTAACACCGAGATAATCGCCCAGCGCTCGCATCACCTTCTCGATTTGCTGCGCGAGCTCACGGGTGGGCGCAAGAACTAAGGCCTGGCACTCGACCACACTGTAGTCTAGCTGCTGCAGGACTCCAGAGCAGAAGGTTGCAGTTTTACCAGTTCCGGATTGAGCCTGTTGAATCACATCAAGACCCTTGCAGAAAGGGACAATCCCTCTTTGTTGAATTGCAGAAGGCTTCTCGAAACCTTCAAAACAATCGAAGTCATAAACCATTTTTCATCCTACGTAGACATATACTAAATTCACAACCAGCTCAGATGGAAAATGATATCTGAGAATGAAGAAATAAGAATTCCAAATGATTTTCTTTAAAACTGAAAATACAATGGCTATAAAAAAATTCCAAAAATTATTACACTATTCACCAACTTTCAGGTTTTTCCCACTAATCACTTCAACAATTTTTTAATTAAAAATCATAAATCGTTTACATATTTCCCATAAATGTCACTATTCACCCGGCACATATTTGTACCTACCAATCATATTCAATCAATATGTTACACTTTATTTTGAATCGGCTTTCATCATTAAATTTTCATCTCATATCCATTCACACCACTGTTCTCTAAATAAAAGAGAATTTTAAATAGAAATGATATCCAATTGCACCCTCATAACTCTATCCAAGAAAATGCATAACAGGAATTACCATTAACATAATAAGGAAAGGAGGAACTTAAAAGAACAGTACATAATATTATTTGTTTATGTACCGTAGGCGTAGATGCCCCTAAGTAGATTTTCCTGCAAGCCCATAGCATCAAAGCTGTCGTAAACCTCATCGTAACTTGTGAAAAATTCCTCACCATCAGCTCCGAGCCTGTGCATGTAGATTTAGAGAATAAAAAAGGGCAGAAAGCAAGAAATTATAAAGTTGAACCACTAAGATAATATTCATAAAAATTAACAAAATATGATGAAGAACTTACAAATCATTCATTTTCGCATCAAATTGACGAGCATCGAATTGAGAACCTTCAGGTGCCGCTCCAGCCATCACTGCAAAAGTAGAGAACAGAGTAAGCACAAACAATAGGCTATGTACTACTAAAATGAGAGCTCCTATAATGAATATAAAACTTGGGACACATTACATAACATGTCAGAAATTTCATTACTGGCCATAAACCACAACACAAAACTAAAAATAAAATAAAATTGAAGTGCAGAAGAAAAATATTTTAAACTACAACACAGGGATATCAAACCTTTAAAAAAAATCATTTACCGCACTAACTACAACACAACATAAAATTTTAAAAATATCAAACAGACTGCTTGCTCAATCACAATACACACAATCAACAGCTAAAAAAATAATAGTAGCGCATAGTATACAACAAAACGGAAAACAAATCTTCCACAAATTAAGCACAAAAACAGAATCAATATGAGAAATAAATGCATATATACAACAAAAAAACAAACAAGGAAATAAAATAAAAACCAACAAAAGCTCATTCACCTACCTACTTAGTGAAGAAAAACCAAGGCAAATATACACAGACAACAGTACACAACCTTAGCGATTGAAATAAGTTACCTGATCAGAAAAGTAAACTCGATTCAAGGAGAAGTCTGAGATTAATAAGAAAAAAAGAAATCGTTGATTTAGGGTTTGCTAAAATTGCCGATTATTTCCCAAAACTCCTCGGATCTACGCCGCGGAGTTCAAGAGAAGTGAGTAGAGAAAGTAGAGAGAGAGTGGAGGACAAGATAGAAAACAGTGTTTTCTTTTTAGGGATTTGGAACCTACTACGATCCCTTTTGCCTTCTATCGACGAATTTGCAGTTTTGCCCCTGTCTATTTGATGGCTAAACGACGTCGTGATTTTTGAACTTTTCCTCGAACTGCGTCGTCGATGGGTAGGGCGTTGGGGATGAGATATTATTGGTGGAGGTGGTTTGGGCCAATGGTGGTGGTCCAAGAGTTGAACTTGGGTTCAGATTTGGCCCACTTGAAATCCACCAATCGCTTCTTGTTTATCTCTGCACGATGCATAATGGGATTGTTAACACTTGACAATCTTATTTATTACTCCCTCTGTTTCAAAATAAGTGTCGTTTTAGGATTTTTCGTCACTTTATTTCAGTTTTATCCCTATTTATTTTAAAAAATATAAATAAGTTTATGGTAATAGAATAACTAAAGGGAAAGAATGGTAGTAATTAAATGTGTATATTATTAATTGATTGCAGATGTATTGGTCAAATATTATGTTTCTTAATTTTGAACAAAAATTCTAAAACGGCATTTATTAAGAAACGGAGGGAGTAATATTTTGTTTATTTATTTGTAATTAATAAAAAGAAAAATTGAAATAAGTTAATTAGTGTTTGTATTATAAATGTTAAAGATTTCATGTGAAAATTCCAGAAAATCCCATGTACATCTCACTTGATGTGACAAATAATAATGTTGTGATTAACTTTCAGTTTTAGAAATCAAGTATGGTTTTTATTGGATATGAGGTATTGTTGTTGATCGTTTGATTTGGACTATTATATGAGATCGGTTTCGTTAGGATGACAAAACACCTATAAGACAGATTCAGTGGGGAAAAGTAATGGGTACTAACGACAGATAAAATAACGAGTAGGGTCGTGAGCACCCTCGCCAAAAGAAAAGGACGGGCTTGTCTTGGACGAGTAGCGACGCACAAAGAAAAAACCTTGGAGGATTAGTTGATAAGGTTCCCAGAGTGTCGTACGAAGGAGACGCACCAATCTCAAGGGTTGATGCACTAACAAGCCAACAACGTGATGTAATTATATTTTGTATCTTTGGACGTTATTACGTGTTTTGCTCATTTTGTTGGTTAAGTAATGATTTTTTTAGAATTCTTGAGATATGCGAGCATGAAATTGACTTATTATCAAGTCTACAAGGTGTTTAAATTATGAAGAGGCGAAGAATCACATTTAGAAGATCCTCGAGTCAAAAATGAGTGAAGAAAGAGCAAACCGACCAAGATTTCGCAAATGATACGAGAAGTCCCACAACACATGGGTACAAAAATGCTCATTAATTTTATATCACTTAGATTATAAAGATTTATTTATTATTTTATTATAAATATAATTGACTTGGTTTTATAATGCTTTTTACCGTTGTTAATCGGAGTTCTATCGAGAATGTTATGATGGAGATTGTGAGTGATGCCAGTAGCACCCACAATGATGCGATCAAAAAGATGGTTCACCAAGAGTATAGAGTACTGACCTAAATATGTGCTCGACGACCTAATAGACCTACAGAAAGCTCCTGGAGACCTGATCAACCTACAAAATAAAACCCAAGTCGGACAGCCCCGGCGTAGGCCCACCGATACTTAAGTTAGTTTTTGTTTGATAATGATGTGCGAGAGCTCAAAGTAGGCGCCGTGGAATCCCTATTCTGCAGTAGTGATAAAATCAACTTAGAATGCAAGTTAGGCATGTGTCCTCTTTGTATAGACAAGAGACGTATTCCCAATCAAGGGTTCTCGTCTCCTATATAAGAGCTCACCTCTCCTAAAGAATACCTCGCCTCTCTATTTCCCCATAAGTCAGTAATCATATAAATTGTATTAAAAGAGAGAATAATGTGAGCTCCGTGATCCATTATAATTGAAGATGAAAGAATTATTCCACATAAAATTGTGAGTTCTATGGTCCATGAGAACTGAAGTTGAAGTTATGAAATAAGGGCCTAAATCTCTTATTTATAAGATTATTTAGACTTTTTCACCAACTAATAAGATTCCTTCATAAGATGGGATCTTCTAATTGTACCCAATATCAATAATTAGGAAATATTCTCATATTAAAATTCTTACTTTTCATAAATCCATAATAACTATAAAACTTATTACCATATACGCTGGGACCTAGAAACTTCTACCCCTTTCGTTACTTTCTTACGTGATATTGGTCATCATCAAACGTATGATAAGTTGGTCAATTCATAAAAAATGTCCAAAAAGAGCCTGATCAGGCTTTTTTTGCTGACGTGGCATGATTCAATATTTTCTTATCATTTTTCTTTAATATTAATCATTAAGTTAAAGAAAAATAAAATTAGGGGGCAAATTCGAGTCATTATACCATGAAACTGGGTGTACCTTGCAAGGTGCACCTAGTAATTTAATTTATCATCGCATATTATTGACGTATATCATCACATTAACTGATACATATCATCACAAATAATTAAAATTCTAAATCTAAAATTTAAAATCCTAAAATGAAAAATATAAACCTAAAACGAAAAACTAAACCCTAAAATAAAAAACTAAACACTGAAACTGAAAATTAAACTCTAAATCCTAAATTCCTATCACATGTCATCAGATATAATTGGCACATATCATCACATATAGCTAACACATATCATCACATATAACTGATAGAATGATAGATTTTTGTTGGGACCCTAAAATAAAAAATTAAATAAAAAAAAGAAAAACTAAACTTTAAAATGGAAATTAAACCCTAAAAATGCAAAACTAAACCCTAAAATGGAAGAATAAACCAAAACCCTAAATTTCTGTCACATATCATTACGTATAACTACCATATATCATCATGTATAACTGTCATATATCATCACATATAATTGAATGATAATATATCTTTAAAGGGTGCACCTAGGTGCACCTAATAAATTGTCGGGCAAATTCAATTTGGTCCATTATATTGACCATATTTCAAAAAACTGTATGTGATATTGGCTATCCTCAAATCACGTCTGCTAAGTTGGCTAATTGATCAAAAAGGGTTCAAAAAGAGTCCGATTGGTTTTTTTTTGATGATGTGGTATTATTCTATATTTTCTTATCAATTTCTTATAATTAAAAAATTACATTAAAGACAAAAACTTATTTTGCTCTCCCTTTTTTGTCTTTTATCTTTCTGTTAATCTAATTAATAAAATCTTAATCAATACAAAATTAATATAAATTATTTATAAAGATAAAAATATAATATAAATGTTAAAAATATATAATAAACAGAGGAATTTCAAAAATCATTTATAAGAGCTCATAAAACTTTATATAAGTTTTATTATTTTTAAAGATTCATTTATATTTTTATATTTATCTCCAAGTTTATTAATTTTTATTAATTAAAACTTGAGTAGTAAAAAAATCATATAAACTATTATATTAATTTTATAATTTTTTAAGATTTATTTTATATTTACATATATATCACTGATGTATTTTATTTCTTATTAATTAAGATTTTATTAATTTGATTAAAATAAAAAAAATACAAATTGGGTTTTGTCATTAATTTAATATTTAAATTGAAGAAAAATGATAAAATAATATATAATCATGCCACATCAGAAAAAAATAAAATTCGATCAAACCTTTTTGGACCTTTTTTCATGAATTGGTTAACTTAACAGATATGATTTGACGATAGTTAATCTTACGTACCATTTCTGAAATGTGGCCAATATAATGGACCAAAATGAAAATTTTTCCATTTTTTTATTTTCAATTTAATATTTAAATTAAAGAAAAATGATAAGAAAGTATTGAATCACGTCACGTCAACAAAAAAGCCCGATAAGACTTTTTTTGGACCTTTTTTTATGAATTGGCCAAATTAGCAGACGTTGTTTGACGATGAACAACATCACGTACCTTTTCTTTAATGTGCCAATATAGTGGAACAAAAATGAAATCTTTCTTTTACTTTTTCCATCATTGCACCATCAACACAATAAACAAACACGATATATAGAAAATCGGAGAACACTCACCGCTTTGGAACTTCTAAATGGTCTTGCTTGTACAACAAAAATTAAAAATTATTACTATCATCATGTAACACACTCAAGTAAAATTGCATTGTATACTTTTGGCATATTATTTTCTTATAGACAATTCACAATGGGTTTCCATGGAAATTTCCCATCCTTGTACATAAATAACACATTCCAATCAAGAAACATAGTCATAATTCTTATAGGGGACTTCTACGGTGCCGTGAATGTACCATTCCCCACTTAATTAGAACCATTAGATTAAAAGTTGGTTATGGATAATAGTAAGATCAATGAATGTAAATGCAAGGGGTGGGAGGTATGATGCCTTCACGGCACCGTAGTCATTTCCATTCTTATATTACTTATAAATTAAACCAATTGGTTCAATAAACAGGCCCAAGTAAAAAACTAATGATCAAAACAAATCCCAAAAACCGTCCAACATCACAAATTGTCTATGTAATACTAAGCAAAGAAAATTAACGAAAATAATTTAATTCTCACATATTATATCGTTGTCCTTAGTTTACTTTTCAGACAAAATATGTTAACAACTTTCTATTTACGAAATCAAATAATTTGAATAAAATTATCACGTAAGAAAAATAGGCCTAAACAACCAACTTGGGTCAGCTAAACTTTTCTACATAATGCAGCCATGATATGTGTTTCTAATACCCTACTATTGTTCAGTGAACAAAAAATAGTTTGAATATGTTCTTGAACTCATTCGGGATGTGAGTAAAACGCAAATTGGAGAAGAACACGGTCCCTGAGTTCCTTTTATTGGAACTATGTTTCTATTTATTTTTGTTTCTAATTGGTCGGGAGCTCTTTTACCTGGGATGGTTATTGACCCATTGTTATCATGGTAACTTAACAAAAATACAAGAGTTTCAATATTTATGTTAACTTAGCATATAGAAGAAACTCTAATTTTAAGTCGATGGTTAATTATGCTATTTTGGTATGAATATGAGACGAAAACTCTAGATTAGAAACACATCTATTGTCTATATAAAGACTCACTTCTATTCTAAGATGATTTTTATCCTACTTTTAAGCTCTCGGTTTATCATCATAAAAAGGTACTGACTTAAGTATCGAAGGGTGTATGTCGAGGCCGTAAAAAACAAGTTCGCACACAACATTCTTAATAAACTGCTTTAAATCTTCCTGCATAGCTTGTATACAACTTGCATCTATAAGTCCTCCTTTAAAAATTCTAATTTTTACGATAGTTAAAAATTAGAAATTGTGCAATGGAAACACTTCCATACACCCTTTAGCTTTCTAGATAATACATTTTCTATTTTGTTTTTATAGTTTTATTTTTATTTTATTCGAGGTTTCTTTGAAGGGCGCGGATATACGCACCCCAAAATATTATTAGTTGACCCCAAATATTTTAGATAAAAATAATTATAAACGAAAAGACTAAAATAACCTCATCACAATATATAATTAAAATTAAAAATATATTATTATTATTATTATTATTATTATTATTGTTATTATTATTATTATTATTATTATCACAATTTGAGGCGTGAAGAAGAACAACAATAACTCCCACCCGTCAACCCGTCCTCCCTCCCTCTCTTATCCCTGTCGACGACTCCAGGTACGCTATCACCGGCGACGTCCCCACCAGAGACCCCACCACCGTCGGCACCGAGTCAGAGATGAAGGCGAAATACTGCCCCTCAAAGTCTCCCTTGTCATCGGTGAACCCGGCAAGTACGCAGTTCAGGTGGTGTCCAAAATATCCACGTAAGTGAACAGAGCTTCTCAAAATCGGCCTTTTTCGATGGAGCCGAACCTCAGAGCTCCAGCGGTGGACGGGATCTTGTGAACATCAACCATGGTTTTGAAGTAGTCGTACACGGCGTCTCTGGCGGCGGTGTCGGAAAACACCGTGACAATGTCTGGCTAGTTCTTTTCAAGTTGATTACGTAGTAGTTTCTGTTATGCCTCTGTTTTAGTGTTATAAACTTGAAACGTAAAGACTGATCCAAAGAAAAAAAAAACAGGTGGAAGAAGAAAATAATAAAATAAAGAAAATAAAAACCTGCATTAAGAAGTGTGTAGAGTAGAGCGAGAGAAAAAGACGGAAAAATTATTGAGTGAGAAATGAGAAGTGAAATCGAAGCATTCATGGACGGAGGCGTTGCGACGATGGAGGGATCTTTGTGGGTTTGTGAAGAACCCCAAGCAACGGTTTTGAAACTAATTTGTTCTTTTTTCTTCTTTTATGTTTTCGCCCTATGTGTTAATGAGCATGAGTAGTTTTCTTTAGCCTTATGATTTTTTTACCAGCAAGACTCAATGTCTTATTGTCCAAGATTTGTAGTATGAAGGACACCTAAAATCTGTGCCGACGAAAACCACGATCTCAAAAAGTATAAATGGTGTCCGACTAATCTTTTCTTTTTTGTTTTATTTTTATTTTATTATTATTTTATTTTTATTTTTATATTATTTATTATATAACATGGGGTAAAATAAGGTATTTGTGGGGTTAATTAAGTAAAAAAAATATATTTTAAAATTTTTTGGGATATTCTTATCCATTGGAATTGGGGTCAACTAATACCCTTGTTTCAATTAAAGACAATACAAAGCAAATAGATTTAGGGTTTAAATCGCTCTCGGCGGCCACTTTTAATCTTCCTCGTCCTCAAATTCAATCAATCTACTCTGCAAATCCATACCCAAATTCCCATCCCTGTCCTCAAATTTCAGTGATATGGAGAGGCACAACAACAAACTCATGAAGCTTCTGGTCGCGCGTGTATACGAGGGATCCGTTTATTTGTCTCGAAAACAAACATAACGATCTCTACTTTCCCGATATTGTGCGAAATCGACATTTTTATCCTTGTGCTAGTTGCAACTCATTGTTGTTGGCGTATAAAAATATGTGGGCTGCTCTCTGGAACCCTACAACCGACGAGGTCAAAACACTTCCAAAATCTGAATCTCTGGACTACAAGGTGATAAGTATTGGGAATATTGGGAAATATTGGGCAAATATTGTACTTACCTTAGGAGTTGTATTTACCATACTTAGGACAGCAGATTACCGATTTTTAGGCCATATCTTTAGGAACAAGTAATGTTGTTTTGTATATATTCATGTTTGGTGAACGGTTTATGGGAAGAAGAAACAGAAAGCAATATCCCTAATTTTTCATGGTATCAGAGCCATTCTTCGGCTAGGGTACAAAATTTTCAGATCTTATYACAGGCGGCGGTGAGTCATCCGCAGCTGCAAAAATTGATCCCACCTCCCCGTATTACCTGGGTTCCAATGATAATCCGGGCAATACAATTACGAACGTGGTGTTTCYTGGGGAAAATTACYAGGAATGGTCGAGGTCTATTCGGCTGTCTCTACGGGCTCGACGGAAATTTGGTTTTATTGACGGTACCATCAATAAGCCGACGGAAACAAACAAATTGGAGGATTGGTATTGCGTGCAATCGATGCTTGTGCAATGGATCTTGCATACTGTTAATACTTCAGTAAGGAAGACGATTCCTTATTTTGAGGAGGCGAAACCACTTTGGGATTCGCTTAAAGACCGATTTAGTGTTGGGAACGGCGCTCGAATTCAACAAATTAAACAAGCTTTGGCGGAGTGCCGTCAGACCAAAACCATGTCCGTGGTTGACTACTTCGGACGATTGCAGACGCTGTGGGACGAGCTGGGGACATATGAACCTATTCCCACATGTAGTTGTGGGGGTTGTACGTGTAACATTCCAAAACAATTGCAGAAACGCGTGGATGAGGAGCGTTTTCATCAATTCCTGTACGGAATTAATCAAGAAATTTATGGTAATGTTCGCTCAAATCTCTTGTCACAGGAACCGTTTCCCTCTTTGGCTCGAGCATACCAAACCATGTTGCAGGAGGAAAGACTGCGTAACTCCACGCGCGTAGCCTCTGAGCATGACGAGGTCATGACTCTTGCGGTGAAGACCTCTTCTTCTCGCAAGGAGGGTGTGCGCATGGTTAATCGGGATAAATCTGACCTGGTCTGTGGGTTTTGCAGACGTACCGGTCACACGGAGGTATCTTGTTTTGAAAAGAACGGATTTCCAGAATGGTGGGGTGATCGGCCGCGTGGTGGCCGTGGAACAAGTCGAGGCAGCCGCGGCGGTAACCTTGATACTGCTGGACGTGGTCGTGGGGCTGAAGTACGTATGGTGGCTGGTCATGAGACAGCTGCTACGACCAGTCCGCATGCGACGGGTGACAGAGTCGGGGGAGTTCCGACGATAACTCCGGATCAATGGAAACAGCTTATGAGCATGCTTGGTAATTCATATGTCATTCCTCCAGAGGATCGTATGGTGGGTAAGTCTACGTATTCTTGGATCATTGATACAGGTGCTTCAAATCACGTTACTGGAAATATGGATTTATTGAGTGATGTCAAGGATTTGGAGGTGTGTCGGGTTGGATTGCCGGATGGGGGGACGGCAAGTGCCTCGCGGTGCGGTAGCGTGTATCTTGCACCGGGCATAATTCTTAAAAACGTTTTGTTTGTCCCTCAATTAAATTGCAATTTAATTTCTGTGACTCATCTTATTGATGATATAAATTGTGTTGTACAATTCACCAAAGATTTATGCGTTATACAGGACCACAGTTTGAGGACCCTGATTGGCGTCGGTGAACGAAGGGATGGACTCTACTACTTTCGTATTGTATCAAAGACTAGAGCTTTGGCGGTGACAGGGAAGTCTTCCCCAGTTCTTTGGCATAAACGACTTGGGCATCCTTCTGATCAAGTAGTAAAGTCCCTTCCAGTTATTTGTAATTCTAGTAATTTGGAGAATAAGGCATGTGACATATGCCATCAGGCTAAGCAAACCCGAGATGTTTTTCCTCTTAGTGAATCTAGGGCTGTTGCGATCTTTGATTTGATACATTGTGACTTGTGGGGGCCGTATCATAAACCCTCTTCGTGTGGAGCTAAATATTTTTTGACTATTGTGGATGATTTTTCTCGCGCTGTTTTGGGTATTTTTGTTGACTGATAAAACTGAAGTTCATAAGATGTTTTTGGCAATTTCTTGCAATGATTGGGAGACAATTTCGTTCTAAAGTTCGTATTGTACGTAGTGATAATGACACTGAATTCAATTGCATGCGTGAGTATTTTGCTTCCAATGGGATATTGTTCCAGACATCTTGTGTGGGTACTCCACAACAGAATGGGCGGGTAGAACGGAAACATCGTCATATTTTAAATGTGGCGCGGGCTTTGCGCTTTCAGGGTAATTTACCAATTGATTTTTAGGGTGAATGTATTTTAGCTGCTGGCTATTTGATCAATAGAACCACCATCTGTTGTCCTTAACTTTAAATCTCCGTATGAGATTTTATTTGGTGCACCTCCTTTATATGACGAGTTGCGAGTTTTTGGTTGTTTGTGCTTCGCTCATGACCAGAAGGCTAGAACTGATAAATTTGCCAGTCGAAGTCGAAAGTGTGTTTTTGTGGGTTATCCTCGTGACAAAAAGGGGTAGAAATTATACGACATTTTCACTGGTGATTTCTTTGTCACTCGAGATGTAAAATTTTATGAAAATGAGTTTCTTTACTCATCTGAGGTTGCCCCCACGGACACATCCGTTGTTGTGCCTATGATTTCGCATACTGATGATTTGACGTATACCTTTGAACTAGAGAATGACCCTGGTAGTGAGGTGGATGAGGTCCCAGGTGGCGATCCGGCAACTGTGACTGTACCTGATACGGTGGCCGCGGATGAGGTAGTGGAGGTTGAGGCGGTGGAAAGCGACACATGGGGATGGTCAGGGTGAATTTGGGCGTGGCATGCGTGCTAAGAAAATGTCTGTCAAGCTTCGGGACTTTGTTACTAATACAATACGAAAGTTGAGTCTTTCCTCTCACAGTTCATCGATGACTCATCAATCCTCAGGTACGCCATATCCTATAGCGAATTTTGTGAATTGTGACCGATTTTCCTTGGGACACAGGAATTTTCTTGCAGCTGTTACAGCAGGAATAGAGCCAACGTCATTTAAAAGGGCGGTTCAGGATGCGCGTTGGCGTGATGCTATGCAAAAAGAGATACAAGCTCTGGAAGCTAGTGGTACTTGGATCATGGCTTCTCTTCCGCCAGGGAAACAAGCTCTTGGAAGCAAGTGGGTGTATAAGATAAAATATAATTCTGATGGGAGCATTGAGCGATATAAAGCTCGTTTGGTGGTTTTCGGCAATCACCAGATTGCAGGTATTGATTATACTGATACCTTTGCCCCGGTTGCAAAAATGGTTACTGTTCGCACCTTTCTAGCCGTAGCTGCAGCGAAGAATTGGGAATTGCATCAGATGGATGTTCACAATGCTTTTCTGCATGGGGATCTGGTGGAAGAAGTGTATATGAAATTACCACATGGTTTTCAGACTACACGCCCTGATCAGGTGTGCAAACTTCAAAAATCACTTTATGGACTCAAACAGGCGCCAAGTTGTTGGTTTGCAAAATTGGCGTCCTCTATGAAGGAGTATGGTTTTTGCCAATCATACTCTGATTACTCGTTGTTTACGCTACATCGGGGTGACGTACATATTAATGTTCTTGTGTACGTTGACGATTTAATTATTTCTGGAGATGATTGTGCTGCTCTTGCGGATTTTAAGAATTATTTGAGTAAATGTTTTCATATGAAGGACTTGGGAGTGTTGAAGTATTTTCTCGGTGTCGAAGTGGCTCGAAGTCAAGAGGGTATTTTGCTGTGCCAGCGGAAATATGCTCTTGATATTATTTCTGAGACTGGGTTGTTGGGAGCTAAACCGGCTAGCTTTCCAATGGAACAACATCATCAATTGGCACGTTCGACTAGTCTCTTGTTGCAGGACGGGGAGGTCTATCGACGCCTTGTAGGGCGATTAATCTATCTGGCTTTTACGAGACCGGATTTAGCTTATTCAGTTCATATATTGTCTCAGTTTTTACATGAACCACGTCGTGACCATTGGGATGCGGCGTTACGAGTGGTGCGCTACTTAAAGAGTAGTCCGGGACAAGGTATTCTTCTTCGTTCTAGTTGTGATTTGCGTTTACGTGGGTGGTGTGACTCGGATTGGGCAAGTTGCCCCCTCACACGCCGGTCCTTATCTGGTTGGTTGGTGTTTCTTGTGGACTCTCCTGTCTCTTGGAAGACGAAAAAGCAAGTGACGGTGTCCAGATCTTCCGCTGAAGCCGAATACCGGGCCATGGCGGCAGTCACATGTGAGCTTAAATGGCTCAAGGGATTGCTTCAGAGTTTGGGTGTTACACATTCAGATGCTGTGGATTTGTTTTGTGATAGCCAATCTGCGATTCATCTTGCACAGAACCCAGTGTTTCATGAGCGCACGAAACATATTGAAGTTGACTGTCATTTTTTGCGCGACTTGGTTCTTGATGGTTTCATTCGTCCGTCTCATGTTCCGACCACTGGACAGTTGGCGGATATTTTTACAAAGGCATTGGGCGGTCGACATTTCGATTTCTTTCTACACAAGTTGGGCATGTGTGATCTGCATGCTCCAACTTGAGGGAGGGTATTGGGAATATTGGGAAATATTGGGCAAATATTGTACTTACCTTAGGAGTTGTATTTACCATACTTAGGACAGCAGATTACCGATTTTTAGGCCATATCTTTAGGAACAAGTAATGTTGTTTTGTATATATTCATGTTTGGTGAATGGTTTATGGGAAGAAGAAACAGAAAGCAATATCCCTAATTTTTCAATAAGGTTTCTCCAGTTTAGGTACAGCGCGTTTTCCAAGTTGAGCTTTATTCACTTCCTGGAAGGAAATCATTATCCTCATCCCACCACTACTCCGACAATGAGACATAATCCTATTCACATAAATTATGATAATGATAAATTATATCTTCAGGACTTGAAAGGTGAAGTGCTGCTTTTTGATTGCTCAAAAAGGGAGTTGCAGAATCTTGGTTTGAATGCTGATCCGCAGAGGGTTTCTATTTTTCCTTATGTTGACTACTCTGACAAAATATAATCTGTTTCAGGAGCTAGTACGGTATGGTTTTATTTATATGTTGTGTCATTTTTGCGAATTCACTGCTCTCTCTCTCTCTCTCTCTCTCTCTCTCTCTCTCTCTCTCTCTATATATATATATATATATATATATATATATATATGCTCCTTAGACCATATCCAAGACACTCCTTATAATGGCTCCTTAACCAATTTAGGGAGTCAAAATAATGAAATTCGCTCCAACAACCTCCTTATAGGAACTCCTCAAATTTAGGAGCTCCCTACATTTTATTCAAGTGGCTCCTTATTATAATTATTATCATTAGTTTTTAAATTGACTCCCTATAAATGTATGATAAAAAGTTTATTATAGGGAGTCTGTTTGAGTAAAATTAGAATAAAGAGTCCCTAAAATAGGGAGCTGACATAAGTAGAAAGTCTGATAAAGTAAAGTGGTATAGAGAGTCTCAAATAATAGAGAGAATTAGTTTAGGGAGTGAGATTTAGGGAGTTTGACAGACAGTTTGTTGGAGTTAGTTTTAGTCTGTTGCAGTTAAAATGTGCTAATGTTGCAACTAGTAGGGTAAATGTTACTATCCTTGACGGAGTCAAGGGCTGGGCTCTGATTTTTTCTAAAAGAACCAATGTATTGGCCACAATCAAAATGAATCCATTAAATTGAACAATAAATCAAAAAATGTATATTCTTACCAATTTATTCCACCCTTGGTTTGTATATATAAGAACTCTAATGTTAAGAAAACAGATATCAAGCTATATAAACATAGAATATCTAATTTAAATTAATACCGAATAATGAAATTTATTACACATTCTGTAAAAATTCTTTAAATACAACATTCGTTGTTGAGTTTACCTGATCAGCCAACATTAAATGTTGTAATCCTTATATAGCATCTATGGTAACAGAACATGCTAAAAACTATTCAATTATAAAAATGAATAAAAGAAAAGTCAAATAGCAAATTCTCAATAAACTTGAATAAACATTAACAATTTAATTAGTCCAAATGATAGCTTAAAATAATTAATGATAAATGTTCAACATTCAAATGTCAAATAGATAATTGTCCAATAGTCCAAAAGATAGCATTAGTTCAAAGGATTATAAAATAGTGCAACAGGCCAAAAGATAACAGTCCAGATAAAATATCTTAAAACATTTATAGGATAACAACACATTTTAGTCTTTCTCCCTTCACGAAGTATATTATTTGATTTCCGAAAGGTAGTAGTGACCTCATCCTCCGAAGAACAAAATTGCAAAAATAATAAATAAAATTTCCTAGGACAGTGCTAAGAAGAGAAATAAAGATAGATATAGAGAGTGTAGCAAACCAACCTCGTTTGTGTCTTCAAATTCAGATCCTCTCATTTTGGAGAAAACGTCAGATTCTTGATTGTCCAACAGTTAAACTTTTCACAGAGTGCACAGCATTGTAGATACCAATCTGGCCAGATTTTATTTGGACATTAAACAATGCCTTCAAATCCACCAAGTTTTCTATTTCGTCGGGTAAGACCTTGATTTAAAACATACAAATCATCATCATCATAATAATTCTAATAATAATAATTATTATTATAATCTATACAAATAAATAATAATAATAATAACTCATTATTTTATTTTTTATACCCCTTGGTCACTTTTTGTCTTCAATTCAAATGCAGTTTTGCCTAATAACACATTACACTCTCCGTCTCACATTAAAAACGCGGCATTTCTAGTATTATCAACCACACGCACTGCAAATACAATAATATTTTGTAAATGTGTGATTTTGCATAATATAAAACTTAAAATCTATTTTGTTTTATATAAATAAAATACCTTATGTTTCCACATGTAACAGAAACATCACATTTTTCACAGTATAACTTCCCTTTGCTGGAATCAATTTTTTAGGACATTGTTTGCATGAAATATACCACCAATCTCCATTAAGCTCCAAAGAAGCAATCTTAGCATAAAAGCTTCCAACCTAAATAAGTAATCAAATATTTTAACGTGATGATATTGAACATTTCATGGTATTGATTTCATATTTAATATAATAACTCACTTCTTTCATGTCTAGTATCTGCTCAAGTGTTCGTAGTTTGTCTGTTGGGCTCTCCAATTCTTCTAAAACTGTCTTTTTAGTTGAGGAGATAATACTATCCGGGGTTGATGTAATGCCAGATGTAATAAGTCTATTTCAATGAAAATAATTTTCCTTAAATGATATCATTGCTACGCCCTTGGGCTACCAAATCTCCTCATATATGATATATATTTACGTATTCTATGGTCTCCTCTTTTTCTCACATTCAGGGGGTGTATGGTATTTATAGAAGTCCAAAAATACCTAAAAGCGTAGCCCTAAAAATTTGTCTCTGTAAGCGAATTCGAGTTGTAAGTCGGGTCCCAAGTCGGGTTTAGACTCAGAGTTCTGTTGTTTCTCATACATTTAACTTGTAAGTCAGGTAGCAAGTTGGGCTTAGCCTCAGTTTCTTCACTCGAGTTACACACACAAAAAGAAGTCGAGTGGCAACCCGGGTCTTGTTCTCCAGTGCACTTCTGGCCCTTTCAACGGACGAATCAGACTTAAGAGTTTGTATGAGAATTGTATCTCTATATCTTAACTTCTTGTGTTTACTTACATCACTTCAATCGGAATTCGTATGGGATAGTTATAATTCAAATACAAATAGTTGCAGCATATCTTTGTCTTTTCATCATATTCCCACGTCTTTAGCACCTGTCTCCAACTTCTACTCGTCTTTCCTTCTTCTATGTGCATCCTTTGCTCATATAATACGGGGTTTTCAACTCTTGTATTCTTAAGAGGCTCGAAAATCTATCATTTAGCTATGAAAAAAAAAATACAAAAGCATAATATTTTCTAAGAAATATGTGAAACAAGGAAAATCGCACGAAAAGTGCACATAAAGCCTATGAAATGCTATGAAATATACTCTTAAAACATGTAATTTTGTATGCAAAAAATACCACCAAACTTAAATATTGGTAGCTCCGACCAGTGCAATAAAAACCTAAATTTCACCTTTTACAAAATAGATCAGCAATCAAGATACAAGTACGGAAGAATCATGCAAATTTTAACCGAAAACCAAGTTACCTCATAACCGAAACTCATGAATCCTCCAAAACCCGAGTGAGTCTCACCAAATTTGTAGACAATTTCATTCACGATCATCACAGTATACATGTAAACTATTTTTTCTTGCCACTCTTCTACAAGAACGTGTATACGCTCAAGTCAATTAATGATGCGCTTACCTCATAGGTTTGCCAAGTGTCTTAAGATCTCCACCATGCTTAAAGCAAATGCATGTGGTCCGTAAATTAATGGTCTTTATATAAGTTACAACATTAAACTCTTTGAACAAGATAGAGTATATGCATAAAGTGATCTAGACTAAGCATAAACAAAAAACTCAATCGACTTCACCCAAAAATAAAACTTGAAGTTTCTAAACATAAATCTAATTCTTATGCTTCAAATCAACCCTCAAAATGTACCAAATCCTTTATAATTTAAGCCAATAAACCCCCAAACTTATACTGAACTATAAATAAAACTAAATAATTTTGAAGGACTTTAATAATGTTGGCCGTAAACTAGAAACTAAAAAATAATAACAAGACCTCTATTAATGTAAGCCAATAACTCAAATATAGCAAGTGATTTGTCGTGATTGGAGATGGTTCATCGTCGCCGGAGCAAAAGGGAGAAAAATTAGGTTTTGCAAATAAAAGTGGGATCGGGTCTGTGCATATTGATTTTGGGGAAAAGAGGGTCGCTGGCGGGCCGGGTCGACAGACTGGAGCGGGTACCAGCAATGGAAGGGTCGAACACGTGGCGTAATTTTATTTGTTGCAGCTTTATTTTTATTAATTAAGTATTAGTTATTGTTATTAGTCTTTTTCGGATGTTTGTTACCGGGTTTAAGGGACCAAGCATTTTATTGCTGCTGGTTATTTCCCTTTTGTGCATGTTATATGTACTGCAGATGATGAAAATGAATTAATTAAGAAATTACAACTCATTCTAGTCCTTTCTTCTTTCCCAAGTCTATCTCCTTCCCCATTTCATCTATTCTAAGCTGCAGATCCCAAAATATTAACTACAATAATTCCCACAAAATTACAGAAAATTACCAAAGCTTAAACAATTGGTAATAAGAGCCTTTGTGATCCTCCATCATGGCAGAAATCACCCGTTTCAAAAACCTGCAAGAAGCCCAGAAAAAATTAGTTCATATCCTGCAAATTGAATCTGCAAAAAGGGAGGCTTCTGAATTAAAGATGCAGGAGCAAATCACAGGAATCAATACTGAAATGATGAACAAATTCGACCACCTTACCCAGACCCTAGCTTCTATTCAGCTACAACTCCTCAATTTAGACAAGGGCCCCAAAACAACTGAAGAGGGTTCTATCCTAGGGGAACCAGGCCCAGATTGGGCCTCACCAAGGACAACAACTAAACAACAGCTCAGCAACATCAAGATGATCCAGGATCATACCCCCACAATTATCATCAGCCCACTATTAAGGTTAGATTTCCCCATATTTGATGGATCTCAGCCCAGAGTTTGGATCCTGAAGTGCCAGAGTTATTCAGGTTAATTCCCAACATACCTGATTCACAAAAAGTTACCCTATCTTCTATGCACTTTAAAGGTAAAGCATCTCAGTGGTATCAACAATTTTCCATCAAGCAATTAGATGTTTCTTGGCCCCAGTTTCTGAAAATAATTTCTGCTAGGTTTGAGGAGTTGAAGGAGGCTAAAATAATTGCTGAATTCAATAAACTGAAACACACACACTCATATGTGGATTATGTGGAAAAGTTTGAAGAACTTAGGGCATGTATGCTGTTGCTTAACCATAGATCCTATTCTGAAGAATATTTCATTGCTAGCTTTATCAGAGGACTAAGTGAAGAGATGAAGTTCTTCATGCACATGTTTGGCCCTACCACCCTACATTAGGCTATTGAAGTTGGCCAGAGACAGCTACACACTATTGATACCCTTACTAAAAGGATAAGAGGAACAACCAAAAACACTACACCATATAATCCCAGAAGGAATGATCTGATCCTAAACACCAATTTCCTTACAGGGTGTCACATAGCCAAAAAAATGAAATTGAGAGGATTATAAAGAGCTGCTAGAATATGGGGTTATACAACACAATAGCAGTCCTTTTGCTTCACCAGTGCTCTTGGTCAAGAGGAAGGACACTAATTGGAGGCTATGTGTGGACTATAGGTATCTTAACAGTCTAACCATCAAACATGACTGCCCTATTCCAATTATTGATGAGTTGTTAGATGAATTGCAAGGGGCTGAGCACTTTTCAAAGATTGACTTAAGGTCAGGATATTTTTAGATTCTTATGAGGCCAGAGGACAGATACCTTACAACTTTTAATACTCACAATGGGCAGTATGAGTTTCTAGTGATGCCTTTTGGGCTTTGTAATGCCCCTGCCACCTTTCAATCTCTGATGAACCAAGTTTTCCAGTTTATGTTAAGGAAGTCTGTATTGGTTTTCTTTGATGACATCCTTATCTACAGTAGAACCGGGGAGGACCACTATAATGATGTGAGATCAGTCCTAACACTACTCAGGAAACACTCCTTATATGAAAAAAGGTAGTAAATGCCAATTTGGGCAGGAACAGATTGAATACCCGGGACACATAATCTCAAAGACGGGGGTAGCCACAAACCCCAACAAAATTTCAAGTATGGTTGACTGGCCTACACCCACTAATGTTAAACAACTCAGAGGTTTTCTAGGCCTCACAGGGTACTACAGAAGGTTTATACAGGGATATGGGTTGCTGAGTAAACCCCTTACCAACCTTCTCAAGAAAAGTAGGTTTTGTTGGACTGCAGAAGCTGACTCTGCCTTTGAAAAATTAAAACAAGCAATGGTCACAGCTCCTGTGCTAGCTCTTCCTGGCTTCACTAAACCATTCATATTAGAGACAGATGCTAGTGGGAGTGGACTAGGGGCTGTCTTGATGCAGGAAGGTAGACCTATTGCTTACATGAGCAAAACCCTTTTGTATGAAAAACCAGGGGCTTTCTATTTATGAGAGGGAATTCATGGCTGTGTTGATGGCAACTCAAAAATGGAGACACTACTTACATGGTTACAAATTCATTATTAAGACTGATCAGCAGGCTCTTAAACACCTCCTGGATCAGAGGATTATGAACCCCATGCAGCAGAAATGGATAACTAGATTGTTGGGCCTTAATTATGAAATTCAGTACAAGAAAGGGGTGGAGAACAAGGTGGTTGATGCCCTATCTAGGAAGGAACTACCTGAGGCAATTCACTTTGGCACAACCACTGTAGCTCCAGCTTGGGTACAACAAGTAATTGGAAGTTATGAGAAGGACCCTTTCTTTGTCAATATCTTAACTACCAAAACCCTAGACCCATTATCTTATCCAGAGTTTGAGTTACAGGGAGGTATTATCAGGCATAAAGGGATGATTGGAGTGGGAAACAACCCTAACCTCAGGAATACTATTCTAAAGGAGATGCATAATTCAGCTTATGGTGGGCATTCTGGAATCTTGGGAACCTACAAGAGGGTGGAGAGGATTTTCTACTGGTCACTTCTGAGGAAGGAGGTGGAGACATGGGTTAAACAATGTGATGTGTGTGCTAGGAGCAAGTTTGAAGGTGGAGCATACCCTGGCCTTTTGCAACCCCTGCCTATACCCCAACAAGCCTGCACTCATATATCTATGGACTTCATAGAAGGTTTACCTAAGTCAGCTGGGAAGGATGTGATCCTGATGGTGATTGACAGACTCACCAAGTATGGCCACCTTTTGGCCTTATCTCACCCTTTTCAGCCAACTCTGTGGCCAGCCTATTCCTAGACTCAGTATACAAGTTGCATGGGTAGCCACTTCACACTGTGACTGACAGGGACAAGGTGTTTACTAGTGTTTTTTGGAAGGAACTCTTTAAGCTGATGGGTACTAAATTGGATTTTACCTCAGGAATAATTGGTTAGTGAACAATATGAAGCCATACATACCAGTTTTACCATTTTCTTGAAATTAATCTGCTTTTTTCGAGTGCTTCTTTCGTTCAAAGATACAATAACTTGGGAGGTAGGATGATTCCTCTGTATCCTGGAGGACATGTCTCTGTCACGAGAGTCAGAAATTGCTGCATCAGACTGGTCCTCTTCAGACTCAGTGGTTTCATCATTGGCATCTTCCAGCACTTGCGATGTTGGTTCAGGTGTTGCAACACTTTCAGTGATACTTGGTGAAATTTCAGATGACTCCCTTGGAGTGAGTAGGGGAGACAATTTTGGACTCTGAACCAGATCCACCACATCATCCTCAGTAGAATTTTCGGAGATAGCTGCGAGTTCATCAAACCTGACATTCACAGAATCAAGCATAGTACGAGTTCTTAGATTAAAAACCCTATAGGCATGGCTGTTCACTGAATATCCCAAAAAGACACACTTGCCACTTTTAGAATCAAACTTGGTTAAGTGAGATCTATCATTCAATACATAGCACACACAACCGAAGAACATGAAAGTAATTCAGGTTAGGTTTTTTTCCAACGAGAAGCTCGTAGGGTGTTTTGCAAGTGCCTACCCTAAAGTAAACTCGATTTGAGATATGACACGCAATGTTAAGTGCTTCAGCCCAAAAGCTTTTTGCCAATTTTTTTGAAATTAACATGGTTCGAGCCATTTCTTGTAAGGACCAATTTTTACGCTCAGTTGTTTCGTTTTGTTGAGGCGTAATTGGTTAGGAGAACTCATGAGAGATTCCGTATTTATCACAAAATTCTTGAAAAGACGATTTCTCAAACTCTTTACCATGATCGGTCCTAATTCTTCTAATTTGCAAACAAAATTTGTTACTGACACGTTTGGACAGTTTTCGAAAGCTTTCAAAGGTTTAAGATTTTTCACGAAGAAACTCGTTCCAGGTGAAGCGAGAAAAGTCATCAATAATGACAAAATACCACCCATACTTTCTACCTCGACTGGACCCATAAGATCCATGTGGATCAGTTCCAGACACCGAGTGGTGTTGAAGTGTTGGATCACTGGATGAGACACCCTGGTTTGTTTACCCTTTTGACAATCACCACATATGGATAGGTTATTGATGACCAGCTTGAGAATTCCTCCTACAGCTTCAGATTTGACAAGTTTTCTCATCATTTTGTAGTTAACATGTCCCAATTTTTGATGCCATAATTCGGATTCTGAGATTGTGCGCTTTGACACCAGATCTTGTTATTTACTTTGTAACGGTTGTTTGTGGTTCGATTTCCAGTAAGGATGTACTGATCAGAGTTATCAAAGACTTCACAAGTGTCTCGGTTGAACTTTACATGAAGATCACCATCACAAAGTTAACTGATGCTTATGAGATTGGCAGCCAATCCCTTAACAAGCAGTACATTCTGAAGTTTAGGTAACCCTTCTACATTCAGGGTTCCTTTTCCTACAATCTGACCATGCGCACCACCATCGTATTGAACTTTGCTTCCTTTGTGCTTGACGACATTGGTCAAGTGTTCAGCCAAACCTGTCATGTGCCTGGAGCATCCGCTATCAAAATACCATGAGTCTTCAACTCCGGACTTTAGGGAGATATAGATCATGTTTCATTGGGTGTTTTCCTTCCTTACCCACACCATTCTGCTTTAGCGAATATTGTTAGTCCTAGTTTTGGGACACGTACTCACTGACATTGTTTTGTTACCAGGGGAGGATGCTCTTTCTAACTTGAGTTTTTTACAAAATGGTCTGATGTGACCTGGTTTTGAGCAGTGATGACAGACGTAGGTACACTTCCTTCGCTTGGTTTTATCCATAGAGACAGATCCTTCGAAGGATTTGTCACCTTCTTTGACAACCACTAGAGCCTCAGACCTTATCTCATGTTTGATCATGGTTCCAATAGAAAGGATTTCATGAAGTTTGGTTGATCCAGTGTTGAGTTTCTTCAGTGTCATCATAGCTGCTGAGAGTTCCCCCCTGGTTCGATACAGCTCTTCTTCTCGTTTGGTCAAAAGAGCTTCTAGACGCAACACCACGGATTGTTGTTCTTTGTCTGCACGCGTCAGTCTCTCATTTTGTTTAGAGAGAATTTTGACCTTCTAGACAAGTTTGCACCAATTCGCATACAACTCTTCATAAGACACCAAAATCTTCATTCTCATCACTTTCAATTGTGGTGAAAGAGTTGAGACACACAATGTCACTCATACTGTCAGTCTCATCCCACACTACAAAAAAAAAATCAGTTTTTCGAGGGATTTTTCCCTCGGTTTTTATGAAAATTCCCTCGGTTTTTGGAGAAACCGAGGGGAAAACCGAGGGAAATATTCCCTCGGAAAAACTATCCTCGGATATTTTGACGCTGCTCCTCAAATGCCTCCTGCTGCCGACGCTGCACCTCACTCTCCTCCTCACGTCGTCGCTCAGAATCGACATATCGCTGCTGGATCTGCTCGAGCTCCGCCTTCTGCGCCTCCTGAGCTCGTCTGGTGGCCTCCAACTCCTCTCTCTGCGCCCGGAGCTGTGCCTCGAGCTCCCTGACCTGCGTCCGATCAGACTGAGAGGAGGTGGAAGAAGAGCTGCCTTTGAGGAAATCCTTTGCAGCAGCGAACGCCTTCCCGAACGAGCCGGTGCCGTAGATCTTTCCCTTCTGCGACCCGACAACGTCGAAGAAAATGCGATCAGAGTCAACCTCGGTGCTGGCATCCTGGGGAAGACACGCGTGCCCTCTCTAGGTTTCGCCTCGTACTCCTCCTGAAATACAACTCGTTAGTAAATTTTACATTAAAACCGAAAAACAAGTTTAAAAATAACAAAGAGACTCACGTTAACAGTACTGGATCTCGCTTCGATCCACGAGCCGTCGTCCTTCATGTGCGTACGTACAAAAACCTGGTGCGCCTTGGCCGGCTCACCCGTCTCCCGCTCCTGTATCGAAATAGAATTTTGAAATAATTAACATTACAATTAAATAAATAGATAATATATTATTATATTCCAAAATTACTTACGATATCCAGAGCATAATCGATATTAGATCTAGCTCCCCCCCTGTGCTTCGACATCCCGGTACCCGGCCCAGCACGCTCGCTCTTCCTGTTCTTGCTGCACTGCTCGGATCTGGCCTTATTCTCGGGCTTCTCCCACTCGACCGTCCAAGCCCTAGTTGAGACGCATGATATATAATGTGTTATAAATTATCTATTATAAGTAAAAAAATTCTAATTTAATAAGAAAATATATAACAGAATCAATTACCTCCAGAGCTCCTCGGTAACGCCTCGAGATAGCTTACCAGGCTTAGAATTTGCATACTGCTTATACTCGTTCAAAACCTTCCCGTACTTGTCCCCGATCATCGAAAAAAACACGCTCCGTATCTCTGCAATACTATACTCCTCCGGGTCCCAATAACAAATCCCCTACAAAAGAAAATAATAATTACATTTCAATTGATACATATGATTGTGTAGTTACATTACAAATTAACAAATTTGGATATAAAATAATAATTACCTGAAACATCTCCCACCAGAACTCCTTAATCTCCGGAGGGACCGCCTTATAGCACCACCCGGCAGGATGGAGATCCTTCTCGAAGATCTCCCGGAGTATAGTAGTCACCCTACCATGTCTGCTGTGTAGCTTGTATTCAATTGTGTTTTTTTTTTGTTATGAATATAATTTAATCATAACGATAACTAAAATTAAAATCATTAAATTACTTACTTGTTCCCTACAATATAAACCAGAATCCCCCCCTCTGTGGTGGGACCAGCTGTCGTCGCGATGTACCCGCATCAGACGGTGTATGTAGCGGTGTGTGTGATGTCGGTGTCGGTGTATGTGTGGGTGTATCCAGCGTCGGCGCTGAATGATCAGCACCGAGACCCACGTAGTCATCCTCAAAATAAGCTAAACGGTGATTAGCCGAACCCATATCGGATCGACCAATACTGCTAGAACGTCGACCTCTCGGCATCTGATAAAATTATTAAATAATAATACGAGCATTTTACAGAACACAAGTGCATATTATATATCAAACGTTTTAATAAAATCCAAACATGAAAGAAATAAGTTTTAACAAGAAATAGATTACATATATTTCAAACAAACTAATCACTTTCACTATTAATGTTATCATCAAACTCATCTTCGTCTGTGTCTTGATCTGTATCTTGATCGGTGAGTAGCTCTTCTTCTGCATCATCATTTGTCTCGTCACCAAGTTCATCCACGTAAGAGTCATTGGGGTCGTGCAACTGGAAATCGATATCGTCGAGTTGAATCGAATTACGTGTATCTGCAGCTTCCTCTTGAAACGATTCTTCTGGTAGAGGTTCGATAAATTCAACATTTGATCTCGCCTTAATTTTACACGTTGCCCACCAATCAATCTTGTCTCGTCTCAAACTTGGGTACGCACAATAGTACACTTGTACAACTTGAGAAGCAAGTAGGAAAGGTTCATATCGATTGAACCTGCGCTTATGATTGATATCGACTAGCTTATAATTTGGATGAACTTTTGTGCCTGTAGGAGTTGGATCAAACCATTCGCACTTGAACAATAGCGTGTTTCTCTCCATCCAGCTGGTGTATTCAAGTTGCACAATTTCTACGAGACGGCCGTAATAATCATACTCGGCTGCCCCATAATTTGACCCTTTAATGCATACTCCACTGCTCGATATTGTTTTGCTAGATCCGTGCTCCAATGTGTGAAATCTATAGCCGTTTATCTTACATCCGGTATACGTTTTCACACATCTTGACGGACCCTCAGCTAAGCTCTTAATGTTCACGTCAATCACATTGTTCGAACGATCTCTAGACTATGACATTGAATAATTATTTTTAATTTAAAAAATATATTACGGTAATTATATGATATTCATCTCGGTATCGAACGTCTTATGTAATATTTGAACCAATTGGCAAATTCATTTTCCAATTTTTCGTTGAGCCTATCATCGGTAATGTTTGGTTGGATACGTTGAATGTTATTCGTGAAAATACTACATAATTTGTTAGACAATTGAGTAAAAAAGTATTAGTATATATATATATATATATATATATATAAATTGAAAAGAGTGAAAGCGTACCTAACATATTCTTGGACCTCCTCACAATTTAGCAACACGTATATCCTTTCGGCGTTGTATTCTGTCTCGCTTAGATATCTTTTTCCCTTAGTACCAAACGTCTCTCCACATTTCTTGAACACTGAGGGAATTTCATCAGCGACATCCACACAACTCTGACCGTCGTCATTTCTAGACAAATTTGTTCTTTTGGTTAACACGTGATCCTCAAAATAGTACGAACTAAAAGTTGATGCCTCATCAACCAGATATGCGTTCGCTATCGACCCTTCAACGCTCGCCTTATTTCTCACGCTATTTTTAAGTTTGCGAAGATACCTCTCGAATGGGTACATCCATCTATACTGCACAGGTCCAGCAATTCTTGCTTCATACGCAAGATGAATGGGCAGATGTTCCATCGAATCAAAAAAACTCAGAGGGAAAATCAGTTCCAGTTGACACAGTATTAACGGAATGTCACGTTCAAGTCGACGCATGTCTTCGGTGCGAATGATTGTTGACGTTAGATCCTTGAAAAACAGGCTCAATTCGGTTAGAGCCTTCCACACATTTGGAGGAAGCAGTTCACGGAAGGCTATTGGGATCAGTCTCTGCATGAATACATGACAATTATGACTCTTCATCCCGATTAAACGCGATTCCTTTTTATCGACACAACGCCCCAAATTTGATGCGTACCCATATCTTTCGCTGTGGCATTAGATGCGTACAACCTCTAAAGACGTGGAGTTAATGGAAAATAGTACATCTTCTTGTACGCGACGCGAGCCTTCTGTCGTTTTGTTTTTCCCTTATAAACGGGTTTAAACCGAGGTTCATTGCAGAATTTGCAGCTTGTCAAATCAGAATCGTCTCCCCAGTAGATCATACAATTATTCTTACAGCAGTCTATCTTTTCGACTGGTAAGCCCATGCCCCTTAACAACTTCTTACTGCTATAAAAGTTATCGGGTACGAGATTTTCTTTCGGTACGATCTCTTTGATTAATTCACTCAATTGATCATAACACTTCTGAGACATGTGATTCTATGACTTCAGATTCATGAGACGGGAGACTAGTGACAACTGCGTATGTCCCTCGCACCCCAGATACAATGGCTGATTTCCAGCTTTCAGCATGTCGTAAAATTTTTGTGCATCAGGGTTCGGCGACTCTTCCAAATCGGCAACCACGTCAGAATCGGGACCAGCTGCATCTCGAACCATATTAACGTACGCATTTGATGATTCTTCACAACGAGAGTTGGAGGGTCCTCCAATATGATAATCGTGACTGCGTCCAGAAGTGTCGAGTCGACTTTCTCCGTGATAAATCCATCTATAGTAATTCAGCTCGAATCCGTGTCTAAACAAGTGGTACTTGATCTCGTCGACATCGAGGTAACCACTATTCCTACATCTGCTACGATTACATGGATATTTTAGCTTCTGTCCGTCCTTCTGAGTGGAATGCTCTTGAGCAAATTCAATAAAACTCACGACTCCATCCACGAATTGTGAGGATAAATAGCCGTTGTTGATTCGCTTGTACATCCAACTACAATCGGAACTCATCCTAACATTATACGGTTTTTATATTGATTTATCAAAAATTGGGCAGCATGTGGGTGCTAGAGATTGATTGAATTTTTTGGTAGGGCCCTATCTCATTCGAAAACGTGATTCTTCTGTAATATAGCGTCTTAGTATATGAATTTTTGTTGACTAGAAATTTCGGCAGCATCTCTCTTTAGTTCTCTAAGTACACATATATTGCAGTGCACCCAAGAACATAAGAGAGATACTGAACTGAAATTTATATATTCAACAAAAACACATATAGATAAGATAAGCCATAGTACAATCACGCTCTCAAACTGTCCAAATAAGTGGACAATTCGGGATTTAGTATCGAATTCTCTATTCGATACAAAATCCCAAACGAGGCTAAGGTATATTATTTATAAAGAGTGTATCTTGGATCGAACATATTTTGAACTCCGTTTGTGGATAGATGAAACATCCACGGCCAGCGCCGTAAACAACGTCATCACAGACGTATACATTAAGTAATTAATCACATCATTTAAACAATATATACAAAAAAATATGTGCTTATAACACAACATGCATGTACCGATCACCACGGTATTTCACCACCACTATCACGAACAATTTAAAACATTTTGAAAACCACCGTCATTTTTTAAAATAATTTT
>BMAC01001285.1:51383-88427 GCA_014905375.1 Phtheirospermum japonicum | reverse complement strand
CCCTGCATTTACAATCATAGATCTCTTAATCTAAAAGGCTTAAAATTGATCTAATGGTCCCTATTAAATTCCACTAAGTGAAGAATAGTGTCGTGAAGACACCGTAGAAATTCCCAAATATTTATTATGAACACTACTTATTTAATAATTTCATAATAATTTTTTAATTAAAAGTATATCTTATGTATTTATCTTTTAATTAAAATAACTAACTTAGATCTTTTCTACTAATTTTATAAGACTTATTTGTATTTTTATATTAGGAGAATAAATGAAAAATATTGAATTAGACAAAATATAATAGAAAAATATTTAATTGGTCAAAATTTAATAAAATGAAAAGATTAAATTAGGTGGATACAATAAAAGGAAAATATTAAATTAAGTAAATATTATGCTCGGATGAAACTTAAGCAACCGAAACACCAAACTTTTATTTGCCAAACGAAGCATGCGAAGCAGACACACGCATATTATGCGGGATTTGGAAAGAGTAATATTCATTAAAAATACCAAAAGAATAATATTGAAAATGATACATACAAATCGTAACATTATTTGTTTTGTTTTCACAATAAATAATTCTTACACACAAATAAGAACATTACTTATTCTAATTACAGTAAGTCTGGTTTTCAGAATTAAAAATTAAGAATTTTGCAAGTTTTTTACTTTGAGTCACGAAATTAGTTGTGATATATCAAGAATTTTCAAATTTTTTCTTTTTTTACATTAAGTCACGAAATTAGCTGTAAAGCATATCAAAATACCTTAAACTTGACGGGGAAACCCGTATAAAATTGAGTTTGAAAAAAATGTAAATATACAACACCCGCGTGTTACATGTGAATATGTGATATAAAAAATTAAAATTTATAAGACACTGATAATTCTATTGAATAAATGTCATGCATCTAACTTGTAGTATGTAATATTATTTTAAATTTTTTTGTGCGTAAGATACTAATTTGTTCGTACAGATATATAATATATGTATCAATGCATTACATTTGAATTAGATAAAAAGATTTAGAATATGTTTAATATTTATTTTTGTAGGCATAATTATTTATTATTAGTATTATGTTATCTTTTCTGTTTCACTTTATTTTTGTTTTTTATTTGGTGTAACAATAGTTTTTCATATATATTTTTAATATTATTTTTAATTTATTATATTGGGATTAGATAAAAAAAATTAAATTTATATTTTTATATTTATTTTTCTTTTGTAATAACTTTATATAACTCATATTTTTCTTAAATAAGTATTTACAATTATAATAAAATMATTTCAACTTTTATTGTAAATAAAAATTAATTCGATTTATTTTGATTTTTTCTAATCAGATATAAATTCTTTATATTTTTATATTAGAAGAATAAAAGCAAGATATTGAATTGGATAAAATATGTTAAAGAAAATACTATAGTAGGTAAGATGTAATAAAAGAAGTATATTGAATTAGGCAAAATATAATATTAGGAAAGAATTAAAGTAGGTAAATATATAAAAAGGAAAAATACTAAATTAGGTTAATATTAGGCTCGGATGACACCGAAGCACCAGATTTTTTTCCAAAGCTAACGAAGCATGTGAAGCAAACACATAGGATAGGAGGATATTACATTAATATATAGAGTAGATTATTGTTATTATTTTATTTAATGGGCAGGACGCGGATGTGAAAAGTCTCCCGACCTAATTTTTTAAATTTCTTATGAAATATTATAAAATTTCAATTTATATTTATTTTTATATTATTTATTTAATAAACCATTACTGTGTCCACCTCTTGAAAAAAAAAAAAGTGAGAGTAGGATGGAGGATATTAGCAAGCATATTATTTAATTAGCATGCACAAAAGATGTTATAAATCAAAATTTGAAATTGCAATTTAGTACTCAAAGCACAAGACAAGTTCTTTGAGACAATTAATCGAATATGTTGAATGCAGAATTATTCAAGATTGAACTCATCAGAATTTAATAAAAGATAGCAACCCATAATAGCAAGAGGCAGCACTAAGAATAGCACACGGGCAGACATACAAATAACGACGAGCAAGAGCCACATGGGAGGAACTCGGGATTCCGAGAACTGTTGATATTGAATTGTTGTTTGTCTGTCAAATGGAAGAAAATTAGGTGCACGACCCTTTTATAAGAGCAAAGCATTAGCACCGTCATGGATCGAAGAAAGAAAGATAAAGTAGAAATCTCTTACACAGAAGGTGGATGGAATTAGGAATATTGTTTGGTATATTATAGAAATAAAAATTACCTTAGTTGCATAAACTAGACTTCTACATTACATAGATGAGAAGCACAGTATGTGTTATTAAGGAATTTAAATCGCCTGGGTTGAGTTCAATTATAAAGATTTGGGCCCGATTTAGAATTCAATTACCAACAGGATTTGGTATTTGAGAGTTTTTTTACTATGTGCTATGTTAATTATTTGTGTTGTCATGGATGGAATTAATATGTATTATTTAATTATAAATATATGAAACATAGACATACATACATCTACCTACTGCACTGGAGACTACCAGGAAGAAATGCAATGACCCATATTCTATTTTATGTACAATGATAATGGGTATTGGAGTGGGCCGATTTAATTTGTGTTGATTAATGAGCTAACCTGTATCTTCAAGATGAAATTTGGGTGTTAGTTCAATGACCCAATTGAATGCTTTCAATATAAACTTCGATCCGTAACATAAGGATTTTCTAAAGTCCACAAATTTAGTTGAGCCCAGCCACAAGTGAAAATGGTAACGCGAATTATTCACTCCAAGACGCATCATCCGTAAACAAGTCTCGAGGGGAAATTTGTAGACAAATTGACTTTTGAGCCAATTAAATGTTATCATGTGTAAATCTCATATCGCATTTAGAAAATTTTTTTGTCCCGTTCTATCTGTCGTATTTATATTTTCAAGAGATAATCATTGTTACTTTTTACTTTTCCAATAAAAAGTAAAGGTTACTTTACTGTTTTTACCCCTACCTTTATTATTTCACACTTTTAATTATTTTGAACACAAGTATATTATGGTCATTTGATAACTATAATTATAGCAACAATCATCTTTCTTAATGGGCGTGAAATTGTCAAATGCGACAGATAGAACGGGACAGGGGGAGTAATATATTATATATTTTTATTTAGGAATTTAATTAAAACTTAACTCCTAGATTAAATAGCCAGTTAATTGATTTTAATATATATTTTGTTCCAATTAAATATTGCAGTATGTCATTTTCTTGGATAACAAGATTTATTATTGTCTCTTTTAATAAATTAATTAAAGAATATTATGAAAACAATTAAATCACGTCTTTCAATCGAGAGGTTATGGTAAGGATTCTCATTATATACCCATAAATAGGGGTCATTTTCCATCAGTTAAATCACAAGTTCAAATCACGAGTTGAGGAGAAGAATTTCAAGTAAAGGAGAATCATCTCTACTCAACAAGTTCAATTTCAAGGAGATCCACAGTGTTCAAAGCGGCATTAAAGGCATTCATCATGGAGTCCAATCAAATAGCATTTGATCCGAGAAGAATATATCAAACCCTTGAATTAACGTTATTGAGAGTCAAAGTCATCCTGGTGGAAGATCGATGCGTCCAAACATCCAAGAAGCTCTCAAGTTCAAAGTCAATAACTGTTGAAGCTCTCGTGTTTGGTTCGAGATCTAACTGTCAAACCCTCAAAGAAACGTTATTAAAAAACAAGTTCGAATTCGGAGGAGATCAAACTGAAGATTCACCTCCAAATTCTCAAATCCAAAAAGTTTTACTTTGAAGAAATTAATCAGGGGAAGAACTAGTGATGTAACCTAATATTCCCCATTTGATCCATATATCTAATTTGTACGAATTCTTTTGTGTTTATTTATTTAAATACAAAATTTGTTGTTGTAATCGGATCATCACATTGAGACGATTGGAGTCTTATGTATCTTTCACTTTTATATTTAATAGGTTTCTCTACTTTCATGTTTCTTAGCTATGTGAGTACTAATCTATAAAACTCAGTTCTTTCCTTCCCGACACATGACTTCTTAAGGGGGCACTCTCATTCTAATTTTTGTATCCATCATGAAGAGATAGCGAGACCAGAGTCTATGACATTTGTATTGGTCGTGCTAGGTTGAGCCGGGGTTGGTAAGCTTTAAGACCATTGATTATCGCTCTTTGAACAGGCAGAGACGAACACACCATTCCAATGGAAGGAGGAGGAGGAGTATAGACTTTCAAACCAGACACATCCACTGCACGATCCTTTGAGCCATAGTTGTAGGGTTTAATTTTAAAGGGTGTTTATTTCATTTTATATGCTCTTTGAATGATTTTGGTTTATGCTTGGGGATAAGGGTTGGCTCGTTGTGCAACTGGCCTCTATCCATTTTTTATTTTTATTTTGGGAATGGATTTGGCTTGACGCATGACTAGACCCTAGTCCTTTTGATTTTGGGGTCGACTTATATGCTTGATTAACCCCTAATCTTTTTGTTTAGATTTTTCAGACTACGGGTCGGCTTGTCGCGCGTTTAGACCATAATCATTTTGTTATGCCTTTTTTCCTTAATCCTCGATTATCTTTGCTTGACCTAGAGTTAGAATTTTTATTGGCTCGTTATTTTTGCCTTTTTACCTTTGTGCCTTGGTTGGCTTTTAGGGGGTATTGGTTTTTGAGGTGTTTATGAGGGAGGACCTCAGGTTGACCTCTTTTTTATGTGTGTCTGAATGCTTCATGAGAAAATGAAAATAGATTTTTATTGATAATATTTCTTCAAGTACCGAGAATTACATGGGTATTTAAGCGGCGTCCCATCTAATTTCTCTAGGCGATGGACGTTGTGCTTAAGAACTTCAGAGATTTAAATGGCCCGTTCCATTTGGGTTTGAAGGGCCCATCCCGTTTGGGTTTGGACGGCCCCTGGTCTATGCTAAGCATGGTCCTAAACACACCAGTTCGTCGAATTAGAATTTTCTTTAATTGTCCTTCATGTTGTTTTAGTAGTCGTTCCTTTAATTATATATCACATTCTTAAGGTCATACTCATACCTTTTTTTGTCCAGCAAATCAAGGTCGACCCTCCTTGCTTCATCATCCTTCTCTTCATTATATTGGGCCACTTGGTAGGTTAAGCCCTCAATTTCAACTAGGATGACTGCTTTAATACCAAATGTTAACATTACAAAAAATAAGAGAATACTGATGGATTATTCCATCAGTAAAGGCCAAAAATCTCTTGGTATTCACTGTATTGAGGGAATTAACCCATGATAAAACCCTCCTCGGTAGATGGGTATCGAGGGAATTAGGATCCCTCGGCTCTACTCTCAAGGGATTGACTAAGGGATTATTCCTCGGGAAATTGTTAGCCCCTAGATCATGTAATCCCTCGGTAATACCGAGAGATCATTCCATCGATATAACCAAGGGAGTTTTATCCCTCGAGAGTTTTACAATAGTAAAACTTTCAAGGGAATCAATTCTCTCATTTTTAAAAATATTTAATTTTTATTATTATTATATTACTTGTTTCTATATAAAAATACAAAATAATAAAAAAGGAAAAAAAATACACAAATTAAGTTCAAAAAGTTTCAAAATACCCGAAGTACTCTTACAAAATATTTATTTTATAAAATAAGTATACTTTCCATTGTAAATAATAAAATGTCATAAAAGTTGTTTATAACTACTATAGCCTATTAAAATTTTAGAAATGCTTCCATCACTTAGGTGAGTTTTGTGTTCATCCAAGCATCCATCTAAATGTCGAGTTATGCCTGGAAATCTTGTTGTTACTTCGCATGTGCTTACTCAACTTTGTTGTACTTATCTTCCATCACTGTTGGGATCATTTTGTCACCTAAAGCTCCTCCTGATGTGCCCGGACTAGGTCCCACTGTGACAAGCTGCGCATGGAGTTATGTCACTTGAGTCCTATCATGCTGGGAGGAAGAAGTGCCCCTTTAACCCTTAGAAGAAGACACCGACTACCCAAAGAATTTAATGTCGTAATGTCAGATGTTCTTTAATCTGATGATGTCAAGATAAACAAGGTCCTCGTCAACTCCATTATCTGGATCATGTGATAAAGCACGTGCCTCATCCAGACGTTTCTAGAACTCCTCCTAAAATGCATACCATTCATAAATTATAAAAACCAATAAAACATGTTAATATATAAGTATTAAACATGAAAGATACTTGCATCTGTAATCATTTATCTATGATCAATAAACATGTCGTCCTACTTCTTATGTGTACGTACAAAGATCTCATACGTGCTAGCTAGTACACCCTTCTCCCTTTCCAGTATTCAAACGAAATCATCAAATAATTAACATTAAATAAATAAATAATTTATTACAATGTAGAGTTATTTGAAATATAGCGTGAATTATCAATTGAAGACTTAGACCCACTTATGTGCTCCAATAGTGGTACCCTGACGATCAAGCTCGCTTAACCTATTCACTGCACTGGTCGAACTTAGCTTTTCGGGCTTATCTCACTCTGTCTACCATGCTCTAGTTGAGATTCATGATAGATAATAAAATTAATTATCATTTATAATACTAATAATTTATAATTTACTAAAAATAATTGCTTACTTTTAGACGTCTTCATCAATGCACCCTAGTTTCTTCCCACTCTTAGCCCAGGTGTGCTTATATTCATCCCGTCGTTCATCATACTTTGTCTACATCCCTTTGTAAAATGCCTTCTTAACATCGGCCTCCTTATATCGATCCACGTCCCAACAATAACGATTCTATAAAATAAAATATTTATAATTATTATATATATATACACACACATACACACGATTCTCAACGAAATTAATGAATTATACATGCATAAACTATCACCTAGAACATGGGCTACCAGAAATTATGCATATGATCAAGGACCAACTTCCACATCCACACGACGTCATCAATTTTCGTCACGATGATCTCTCGATAGATCATTGAAATTTTGGTCGACGCACAATGCAGTGTATAATTATGTTTATGGTTAAAACTATTGTTCAATAAAATTTATGATTTAAAATTTATAATTATTAATTACTTATTTATTGCGATAATATAAACCAAGTGTCGACCATCTGATGAAGTCGATGCAGGCCTTGACGTACCAGCATTACACGACATGGATGCAACCATCTCTGATGGAGTAGTTGTAGTGAGCCGAGCCCCGCATAGTCGTCATCATGATCCTCTAAGTAACAGGATGAAGATGATGACATCGGATCTTTGAGTAGTCCTGCAAGCAATGATGATTTGTGACACCTCAGCATCTGATAAAAGTACATATATTATTAGTATTTCACAAAATATAAGTATATCAATAAGTTAAAATAGAAGTAATTAACAATATGACCATTTTATAAGATTCAAGTACAAGTCAATTAGTTAAAATAGGAGAATTTTACACATATCTTCAACTATATAGAGCACTCATTTAGACTTTTCATTTGAGGCGACACTTAAAGTTTTCATCAAACTCATTTTCATCTGCATCTTGATCGGTGTGTAACTCCTTTTTTGTATCATCATCTGCATCGTCAACAAGTTTGTCCACATTTCTGTCAATGGGTTATGTAATTGGAAATCGACATTGTCCAATTATATTGAATTATGTGTATCTACAACTTCCTCTTGAAGTTATTGCCCAGATAAAGGTTCGATAAACTCTACATTCGATCTCGCTTTTATTTTACACGTTGCCCACAGTCCAGCTTGTCTCATTTGAAACTTGGGTAGGCACAATAGTAAACTTGAACAACCTGGTCAATAAGTACAAAAGATTCATATCAATTGAATCTATGATTATAATGATATCAACAGACTTATAATGAAGATGAAAATTTGTGCCTGTAAGAGTTGGATCAAACCAGTCACATTTGAACAATAGTGTGTTTTTCTTCGTTCATCCTGTGTATTCGAGATTCACAATTTCTATGAGATATCCATAATAGTCATATTTGGTTGTCCCAAAGTTTGGTTCTTTAATAAAGACTCCACCGCTCAAAGTTGATTTGTTAGATCCATAGTTGAATGTGTGACCTATATCCATTTATCTTATAGTCAGTATACATTTTTACACATCATGATAGACCCTCTATTAGGCACCTAATATTCTCATCGGTAACATTGTTCAAAGGGTCTCTAGCCCATACCATTAAAATATCATTTTTGTTTAGGAAGATATTAGAAATTCACAAGTGGTAGTTAAATGACATGTATCTCGGTATGAGCAACTTACGTAGAGTTTGAACCAATCGACAAATTTATTTTCTAATTTTCATTGAGCCTATCATCTATAATATTTGGTTAGCAACGATGAATGCTCTCCTCACCCAGCAACACTAGCTCAAACAGAAAACAAATAGAATAAAGAATGAAAATAATTAAAAAAAAAACACAAACAAACAAAACTAAAACAAGCTAAATGGATACAAAAGCATCGCACAAAAAGGAAATAGCCTCCTCCTTCTCCAATAGCAACTGTTCTTCTGCCAAAATATATTCGTAGAGACGAACACTATGCTCGTGCAGTGGATGTTTAAAAAAATCCAGCAGATTCATATTTTGAACGAATATATTTATACAATAAATAAACAAGAGAAAGCACGAACCATACAATATATCCAGATCCGAGTTCAACACTAATATATCCACGCAATTAATTCTCCGACTGCAAGATCCAACTTCAGTGTATTGCTATCGTGAAGAAATCTAAAGAATATCACGAAATCTCAAGAACTCTCAATCTCAAAATCAAGAGATGTTTTATGATGTTTATCTAAAAACTCATTAATCAACTTATGACTTTATGTTATATTTATACTAGGTACATACGAGAACCTTAATCCTAAAAATGACTGGACTGTCCATGACATTGGCCTAAAATAATTTTGGCCCAAGTACCTTTATTAATATAACATAGATAATTAAATTCAAATCCAATTTAATTTAATTGAATAATTTCTATCAAATAGAAATTAATATCATAATTATTAACAATTCAGTATTACAATTATGAATTGAATATTTAATACTTTCTTGATACACTCTTAAGTTGGAAAAGTAATCGCATATAGTGTGACCCTATAAGCCTTTATATATGACATCAATCTAATGATGATCCAAAAAAAACTCCTACACGGCTTAGTTGGATGAACTCAATATATAAAGAATACTCATTTAAACTCAGCGAATTATAACCTTTATACAAAATTTTGGTGAGATTCTTTTCATTACGAATTACTCGATTAAACTTAAGATTTATCCAAGTGTCTATCTCAATAACTTAATCAATTTATCTCATCTTTATTAGTAGACAACTAGAACATACTCAACTATTATATTGAAAATGTCTTTTTCATTGACCAATGACTTTAGTCGACCTAATATAGAGATTATGAGTGATCTCTCTCGAGATTCCAATAGAGGAACGAATTCTTTCTTGACTCAACTAGCACCTTTATTTACATCATGATGTACGCAATATCTACTCCAAAATGAGTGCAAGCATTAGTTATGGTCAAAGTACACCACTCAGTAAATAAGGTGTGTATTGACCACAAGTTAAAGGATTATCCTACGCTTTATACACCAATAAGTGTATAGACATACAATAAATATCTTATTAGTAGGGTTTACCAATATTGTCTAAAGTATCCATGTGTCCATCGCGAATACCAATTATTCGAAGTCGTGAGACTAACTACATTCTCTAAGAATGTGATGCATACCACATGCCGACATATATTATATTATCAATATCTCAATCTTGATAATAATTAGTAGGAGTTATTTTAAAAGTAATGTTCTATCACTGATATCTCACAATATCAATGACAATATTAACTCACGAAAATATTTATATCAATAAACTACATACAATCAAAATAATAATTCAATAAATGTGTTGCCATATATATATATATATATATATATATATATATATATATATATATATATGCACCCCGAAAATTTATTAGTTCACCCCAATTAAAGAATATTTCACAAAAATGTCAAAACTACCCTCAAAGTATAAACATCCCAAAACTACACTTCATCTTCTTCAGCTCTCCACCAACACCCCCTGTCGTCGTCGTCGCCACCGCCCTTCGCATCGCCACCACCCCAGCCAGGGCGACGAGTAACTCTCCTGCCAGTGAATTGTGGCCGAGGTCCAATGTGGAGCGGCGATTGTAATTAGATTACATTAGATATAATGATACAGACACTGTTATCATCAATAGAGATTAGTAAGATGCATTTATTCATATTGACAGGCGCACCATTCAAGTTCTTTATTTCATTGACAGGCTTCTCATATGCAAAGTTCACAATAGTTGTTGGTCACTCGCACCCAATACTTAAGAGAATGCTTTCACGTTTAAACCCAACACCAAACAAATCAATATATTTTATCGCTGAGTTCGAGGTGATTGGTCAGGGAGAACGCATGGGACTTGGACGAAGAGCTTGTTGGCGGTGGCGACGCAAGGGGCGGCGGCGGCGATGATAGGGGTGGTGGTGGAGGACTGAAGAAGAAGATGAAGTGTAGTTTGGGGTGGTTATAGTTTGAGGGTAGTTTTGGCATTTTTTTTTGAAATGTTTTTAATTGGGGTGAACTAATAGATTTTTGGGATACTTATATCCGCACCATATATATATATATATATATATATATATATATATATATATATATATATATATATATATATATATATATATATATATATTTGTGATCTAGTACAATGTTTTTAGATCTAACTATTTTTAAGACATTTATACTTTAAGCCGACGGCCACCGCCTCCAGACCTAACTTGGGAGTGCGAGGGAGAGAGTGGCAGAGGGAAAGACATAAATTCTAAAAGTTAAAATTTATTTAGAAGGAAAAGTTGAGAAGGGAGAGCGTTGGTTGGGGCAACTTTGAGCCTTTTTACTTTTGAATATTAATAGTTGTCAAAGTGTAAACAAATTATTACACTGATCTAATTAAATGATACCTATTTAGAAAATACATGAGCGTCGATAATTGTCCAAGTGTTTCAAATTATCAGGTTTAAATTACAGATGTGAACAAGGTAAGCAGCTATTAAGGAACATACACGATAATCATACATGCAGACCACGAGTTGAAGTATCATATTATGTTGAGAATTTTATTCTTGGTAATTTTCCTTTTTGTGTGTTTGCCTTTTCTTTGACATTGTTTTATTTAGGACTTTAGATTTATTTCCTAAAGGTTGTTTAGGATTTTATTTAGTTTCCTTATTTTTAGCCTAACTTTTTTATCAAGACATTTTTCTCGAGAAGCAGAATACGAGCACGAGACCTACTTGGAGCTATAATTCAGAACCAAGAGATCTTCAACGTTGCGTAACCAACAAAGGAGATCCGATCAATCATAGCAATAATTATTTGTGTATCAAGTGTTGATACATTTATTTTTCATATATTACTTAAATATTTTGTAATTGATCTTGAACGGTTAAGTAATATAGTTTTCGGGTTTGTATACCCATGTCCATAAGTTCATTTACTTACGGACTAAAAGTTTAATAAGTGTGTTCATTTATTCTTATTCCACTGCTAATTCAATATTTCTCTGTTTGGTGTTATTGTTGGTGTTACCTAACATTAATCATAACATTTGCTGTGCTATAAGTTTACAATTTCCAAACTGGTTGATGTTAAGTTTGGTGTTATTTACCACTAGACTTAACATCTCTTTTCAAAATCTTAGATCTACAAAACTACAATTGGCACCAAAGTAGGGTACTTTACATTAAGTATTTCAATCCTTATTTTTATAGATTCATTGACCTATGGACGCTCAAGGGAATTCGCGACCTCCTATTCTCAATGGAGAGAATTACTTTCTCTGGAAGCAGAGGATGCGGTGGCATATCAAGAATATCGATGCGAGCGTGGAGAACCATTCTAGTTGTATGGGAGAAACCACGAATTACTGATACTGATGGAGAAACTTTCCCCAAGAAAGAAATAGACTGGACCACTGATAAAATAGCGGATTCAAATGGGAACTCCAAGTGCATCAACACACTTTGTGGATATGTTGACTCAAACTACTACAAAGTGATCAAAAAGTGTGAGTCAGCAAAGGATGCATGGGATGCATTGCAGAGGGTGTGCGAAGGATCTCAAAGTGTGAAGAGGTCAAGATTGATAATGATGACTACTACCTTCGAACCAATGAGGATGGATGAAAAAGAGTCAATCATGGACTATGCCATGAGACTTCTGGAGATTGCAAATGAATGCGGAGAACTTGGCGAGGCTGTGTCAAATTCACGCCTTGTTGGAAAATTACTTAGATCCATTTCAAAAAAAATTAGCGTCAAGGTGGTTGCCATTGAAGAATCAAAGGACACTAATAATTTAGACTTCGATGAACTGGTTGGATCGCTCAAAATGTTCAAGATGGAACATCTTGGTCCCAACTCGAAAGAGAAGAATGTTGCCCTCACTACCGATGTTAACTCAGATGATGACAGTGAAGTAGTTGATTAGAAAGAATTGTTGGATAAAATCGAGAATACCATTCTTGGAGAAGAAGAAGTGTCTCTGATCACTCAGAAGTTCAACAAACATTTGAGAAGAAGAAACAACATTGGAGGGACATTTCCAAAGTTCAAATCGGAGACACCACCTCCAAAATCTTCTAGATGAGAACTTTCGAATTTTCAGCCCTCATCGTTCGAGTCCAAGACATCAAATTCCCCTAAACCTCTCAGTGAAGTTCAATGTCACGAGTGCAAAAGCTGGGGACACTACAAAAATGAATGTGCTAACACATTGAGGAAAAAGAACCTGATTGCAAAGGAGTTTGATGAAGATGAAGGTGACTCTGACTCACCTAAGTCAGTTCCTGTACTATTTGCTAATGTTGTCTGGGATGATGACATACAAGTTGGCAACATCAATTCCAACATCCTGTGTCTGAATGCAGAAGTTGAAGAAACAACTGACAAGTATAAGAAACTGTGCATGGAGCATGAAGAATTATTTGCAAATTGGGGAAATCAGGTCCTAAAGGTGAAAGCTCTCATGATTAAGGTTGAAAAGCTAACTCATGAGAAGGATGATCTATTGAATGTAATCATTCGTCTGGAATCAGCTATCACAAGGAAAGACTCGGAATTAGAACGAGTGAAGGCCGATTTAAAGAAGGCTCATAATACTCTCTCAAACCTCAACAAGTGAACAGTAAATCTAGATGAGATTCTGGGAATGTCATTCCCAGAGTCTTTGAAACATGGGGTTGGCTACAAACCTGAACAGCAAGTGCAACAAACTGACCAGAAACTGAAGACAACCAAGCTTCACAAAAAGAGATAAGACAGTATGTCTGTCATCATTGTGGTGATCCTGGGTCATATTCGTCCATTCTGCTGGAAGAAAGGAGGCAAGAAAAGTCAATTTCAGAGGACAAAGCAACATGTTGTGTCTCATGAAAGTTTCCACGATTCCAACATCAGAGCCAACAGCAAAAATAAACACATCTGGGTGAAGACGGATGAGATCAAATGTAACATGATCTATACCTCTATGGAATCTCACATTCAGGAGCATGGTATTTTAACAGTGGATGCTCCAAGCACATGATCGGTTCTGAAGACCTTCTCTCTAATATTGTTAAATTCAAATTTGGAAAAGTGAAATATGGTAGAGGTGCAAATGGTCAGATTGTTGGACAAAGAACTCTCCATGTTCCAGGAATTGTAAAACTCGAGAACGTGTTACTTGTTGAAGGCCTGACGGATAACTTGATCATCATTAGTCAGTTGTGTGATGGAGGCTTTAGTGTTAAGTTCACACAAGAAAAGTGTGAAGTCTATGATGAAGGAAACACTTGCATTCTCACAGTCTAAAGAACTTCAGATAACTGTTATCAAATAAATGGCGATGTTTTCTACAAGCTGTCTCAATTTAGCGATGTCGAAGTATGGCACCAAAAGATTGGACACGTCAACTACAAGATGTTAGAAAGGCTAGTTAAGAAACAATTTGTAAACGGTCTACCGAAGCTTAACACGAAGATCATTCAAGTTTGTGAAGTATGCCAAAAGGGGAAACAAGTTAGGGTACCGCACCCACATGTTCAGAGTCTCACTACTTCAAATTGCTTTGAACTCATGCACATGGACCTCATGGGACCGCTGGAGGTGTAAATCCTTGGAGGTAAACGGTATGTTCTGGTTGTAGTTGATGATTTTTCTAGATTTACTTGGATTTAGTTTTTAAGAGAGAAATTTGAAACTTTTCAAAGTTTTGAAAAACTTGCAAAAATTTGTGCGTGCATTTTGGTGTGAGCATAGGAAGGATCATGTCTGATTACGGAAAAGAATTTGAAAATGAGGCTTTCTCAAACTATTGTTCAAAGGAAGGAACAACTCATGAGTTTTCCTCTCCCATTACCCCCCAACAGAATGGTATAGTCGAAAGAAAGAATAGATCTCTTACTGAGATGACTAAAACCATACTTATTTCAAATGGAATTGCCAAACGATTTTGGGTAGAGGCAATGAATACTGCTTGCCACACAATCAATAGGGTGTATTTCAGACCCGAGTCACATGTTACCCCCTACGAATTGTTGTTGGGCAAAAAACCTAATTTGAGTTATTTCCATATTTCTGGGTGTGTTTTCTATGTACTGAATGATAGGATGCATCTTTCTAAACTGGACTCAAAATGTGACAGATGTGTTTTCATGGGATATTCCCAAAACAGTCGTGCCTACAGATTATTTAACCTTAGAACACGTTGCATGATGGAGTCTGTCAATGTGAAGTTTGATGACTTGATTAGTGGTGTTAAACCTGCTGAGGACAATAATCTGGTGTATGATCAGACTGCTCAATATATTGTGGATGGCTTACATGATAGTGCAGGTACAGTGACTTACGTTACAGGTGATGACGGGTCTGGTGACATGTCATCAAACCTAACACCAAGTCCTGAAGGAGCAGACAATGTTGTAACTGAGGACCCGTCACCAGTCCTAACACCAACTCCTGAAGCTCCTGAATCAGATTCAGACTCAGATGAGGACAATCCGAATAATCAAATTGACCTGTATCAGAGGGATATTCCGTCAAGAATTCAGAGGAATCATCCAACAGGTCAAATCATTGGAGATCTTGATGAGAGGAGCACAAGGAAGAGACAGATAAACTTCAAAGAAATGGTAAGATATGTCTGTCTTTTGACTAACTGCTCTCAAATTCAAGAGACCTTGTTTCTTGCTAATACAGAGCCTAAGCGTGTGGAAGAAGCTCTGAAGAATGAGTTATGGATCAAAGCCATGCAGGAGGAATTGGATCAATTTGCTAAGAACGGGGTTTGGGACTTGGTTCCACGTCCTTCAAATACACGTCACTGGAACTAAGTGGATCTTCAAGAACAAAACCGATGAAGCAGGAAACATTGTTAGGAATAAGGCAAGGTTGGTCGCACAAGAATATACTCAAATCGAGGGGATTGATTTTGATGAGACATTTGCACCACTTGCACGTATATAATCGGTAAGACTCCTTGTTGTTGTTGCTTGTCATTTGAAAATATCTCTGCATCAAATGGACATTAAGAGTGCTTTCTTGAATGGTGTTTTGAGTGAAGAAGTATATGTTGAGCAACCTAAAGGGTTTGTTGATCCTCACAAACCAAATTTAGTTTTAAAATTAAAAAAGGTGTTGTATGGTTTAAAACAAGCTCCAAGAGCTTGGTATAGGAGGTTGACTCAACATTTACTGTTTTTAAACTTTAGACGAGGTGAAGTTGATAAAACTTATTTCTCCTCAAATCCAACAAGCACATTCTTATAGTTTAAATTTATGTTGATGATATTGTTTTTGGATCCACTAGTGAATAGATGGTGAAAGATTTCATAGCTCGGATGTCAGACACATTCGAAATGAGCATGGAAGGTAATCTTTCGTATTTTCTTGGTTTACAAATTAAGCAGCTTGAAGATGGTATTTTTCTTTCTCAAACCAAATATGCTAAAAATCTCGTGAAAAAATTTTGGGTTAGAGAATGATAAGCATAAGAAAACACCATTGGGTAAAACTTAGAGATTGTCGAGAGACAATGTTGGGATTAGTGTTGATAACACCGTTTACAGGAGTATGATAGGAAGTCTCCTATATTTAACTGCTAGTAGGCTTGATATAATGTACAGTGTATGTCTTTGTGCCAGGTATCAATCAAACCCCAAGGAGTCCCATTTAAAGTATGTAAAAAGAATAATCAAATATGTGGCTGGGACAAGTGATCTAGGGATATGGTATACCAAAGATACGTGTACTGAACTTGTTAGTTACACTGATTCTTGGGTAGTAACCTGTTCTCGTGGTACAATAAGAAATAAAATTATATATCCCTCTCTACAGCACGAGCTGAATATATCGCAGCTGGAAGTGCGTGAACGCAACTTTTGTGGATGAACCAGATGATTGAAGACTATGGTATCCATAGTAGTATTCTGACCATACTTTGTGATAATACGAGTGCCATAGGTATCTCAAAAAATCTCGTTCAGCACTATTGTATAAAACACATTAACATCAGGTATCACTTTATCCGAGACTTGGTTGAGAGGAAGATATTGAGTCTTGAACATGAAGGGACAGACGATCAACTAGCTGACATCTTCACAAAGGCATTAGATTTCGAGACCTTCTCTCATTTGAGAAGAGATCTCGGTATGTGCATTGTCTAGTCCATGTTGGGATTGATGTTGTGAAGCCCATTTCTGTCATCAGTCACAACATCTGTATATTTTGAATGCATTTTTATTTTTCTGTTCCATACATAATATGGATGCAGTGGGTCTGGTTTTTGGTGCAAAAAGATCATGTGTTGTAATAAAAGTGTAACAAAAAGACTAATCTCTTGAATTGGGTGATTGTGAATCTCTCCCGCAGAAACTGGATTTCTCCCAGGTCCAAAGCCAAGGGGTGTTAAAAGCAATTGCTAAGATAATTTCTCTTCAAATCTTTAAAAAGATGAAGAAAGTCTAAGTTAAGAAGATCCAATCTTTGAATTACACCTCATTAAGCGATTTTGACTTAGTCATTAACTTGGGTTAAGGGGTCTATTTTCATTGACTTCACCTAAAGTAATGTTGGTTATAATGTTTTCAGTCATGAAAAGCAACACTGATCAAGTCACTGAAAATGTTAAGTGTATTTTTATCTTTTTAGGTCATATTTTTTAGGCATCTGCTAAGACATTCATACTATGTGAAGATGCCAAATTATTGTGTGTTATGTTACTTGTGTTTGCGCCTCTCTTTGATTTCTCTCAATCTTGTTGAGGGTTTTTTTATTTGTTTGTTTTAGTGGTGTTCACATCGGTGAGCTGGACAGGTAATACAAGGTTGACGTGGCAAGAGATTTTTCACCTTGTACATATTTTACGACTATGGTGATGGTTCAAAATTCCAGCTCTAATTCAGTTTTATGCAATTGTAGGGACGTGTGATTTGTTTATTTTTGGTTGATTGAGTGAAGATCATGTGTCCTAAATTAGGGGGAGTGGGATTTTTGGATGGAAAGAAAATCCTTTGTGGGTTAAATTAGGATAATAGGTAAATTAGGGTTTTTACCTTACTTTTCTCTCTCCTATTACAACAGTCATTTTTTTTTTTCATTTAAGAGTCTGATTTGTTACCATTTTTATCCCACTTTTCCTTAATCCATATGCAATTAAAACTCTCTAACTCTCAACTTCTTCTCCGTCTCTCTCGAATTGCATTTGTCTTTTTCTGTTTTCTTTTTGAAATTTGCAACAGGATGTCTTCTCCGAGAAGAGTTCTCGTACTCCCTACCGGAGTGCAGAACTCGTCCAATGACCAGGCACCGGTGAATCTTCCGAGATTCGGTGGCCTAGATATCTGCGAAGAGATCAGTGGCACCTTCCCCCCAAAATTGTCACTGGTTGTAACACTGCTTGTCGATTCGCCGCCGCTCCAATCTCAGGACGTTGCTCCTACTCCGGTGCCAACTGATGCAAATCCGGAGGTGCAGGTTTTTCCAGGTCAGACTGGGAATGAAATTGATGTTGATAACCCGCCAAACCTGCCGTTTATTGTGGAAATTTTTGGGCATGTTGGTGATCCGACCTTGAAGAGGTCCCGTCATCTGAGAAACATCCCACCAGTCGTGGTGCCGGCAGCTGTTCCAAAAGGTCAGGCATGACCACGGTGTATTGTGCCGCTCGAGCGCATGAACCTATCCGAGGACGTCACTATCATGACGGACTCGGATGATGAGGAGTTTGTACCCTCCGCCCCTGTTGCTGCTCCGGCAACCTCCTCTGCTCACCGCGTGGTGCCGATGAGGACTCACCGCCGGAAGGAGACTGTCAAGTTTGCTGACAAGAAGAACCCTCCTGCGCATATCAAAGTGTCGTCCGGATCAACTGAGAGTGAGTACTCAACTTCTCCTTATGAGATTGTTGACTTTTTCACTGGAGAGGTTTCCAGCTCTTCCAAGCCTGCTGAAGCTACACCTACTACCATTCCTGTTTTTGAGGTTCATCCTGAACCTGAGTTTAGGTTCGAGTTTTCACCTGATTCCTCTGACGAGATTCTTATCCGAGATCTTCTACCATCCAAGAAGGCCACAAAGAATATGGTTAAGGGCACTATGTATGCTGCCGCCTAGAAAGATGATGTTAAGTCCGGTGATTTGTCACCAGAGCCAACATCACCCACTGTTGAACCAGTTCCTTTCTCTAATGATAACTCTAACTCCGTTTCATCTAGCGGTGCACCGATCATGTCTGCTGCCTCAGACCACTCTAGTGATGCTCCATCTCAGGCCATTAAGATTGAGGATATAGACCCAGTTTCTCTCAGGTTCCTGACAAGCAAAGCCGAGGAGTTGTTCTCGAAATATCAGAACCGGGACTTAATTACTGAGCGCCGAGTCCCAGTTGATCTCTTTGAAAAGGCAGAATCTGATTGCTTTCTTTAAGCACTGAGGTATGTTTTCAACTGTCACTACTGCCATGCCATTTGTTCATGCTGTTGTCTTGGATTTTTATGCAAATTTGTTACCTCCTGTTGCCAATCCTAAATCTGTGAATTATGGGAAAGTGTTTTTGCGTGGGAAAGTGTATTCCTTTACTCCAGACTTGATAAATGAATTGTTTGGTACTGAGGCGTACCATGGTGACTCGACGGTTGATGACATGAATGAGGTCATTCTGTTTTTATCTGGTGGGTTGGTGAACAAGTGGCGAGAATAGTTGCCCAGCACACGTTTGTCCTCCCTTTACTCGGTCTTGCATAAGATAGCCATTTTCAACTGGGTGCCCTCGAAGAATGCAACCGTTCTGACTCGCCCTCAGGCTCAGTTCTTGTTTAAACTTGGTCGGGGTATCAAGTTTAATTTTGGGCAACAGGTCTTTGATGTTATAACCAGGTTTGCCACCTCCAAGAATTTTTCTTTTCTCTGGTTTCCCTCCCTTATTTACAGCATCCTGGAGAATCAAGGCTTTACGCCATATGAGGATGATGCTCTTACTGGAGAAGCTGGTTGGTTCACCCTACGTAGCCAGCACTTGGCTGGGGCACGTGTGTGGATCTCCCCTGGCAGGCGCCCGTGCGGGATGGTGTTGCGTCCGGTGACAATTCTGGCATTCCTAACACTAGTCCCAACATGGTTCGTCTCTCTGCTCAGGTTGTGCGTTCTCAGCTCACTATGCTTGACAACCAGATTGCACAACTCCAGGCGCTGCGGGGTTCCTTGGTGGAGGCCCTTTTGATTTCTGAACAAAAAGGAGGAGAGAATGCCGACGACGCTACCGAGAACGACAAGGATGAAGATGATGGTGCTGGTGCTGTTGATGGAGAAGCTGCCGAGGTGTTGACAAGCTTAGCCAGCGAACGGAGGAGGAAGAAGATCTTGTCAAGGAATAATAAGCTAAAGAAAATGAAGAAGCTGCTGCGGAAGAGGAAGGCTGATGAAGGGACATCGACGCCTGCTCGGCGTTCTAAGAGAGCTCGTGGTCTTTGAGTGATCATGCCTCTCTTAGTTTCTGTTTTCTTTATTGCTGTTGCGAAAAACATTTTTTTATGTTGGGTTGTTTAAACAATGTTTGGTTTGGGAGGAGTTGTTAAACTCAGGGGGAGTTTTTGATATGTCTTGCTTGCGTCGTTTGTGTTTTGTCCAGAAAGGCAAAAGAGGGAGATTGTTGAGGATTTTATTCTTGGCAATTTTCCTTTCTGTGTGTTTGCCTTTCTTGTACTTTGTTTTATTTAGAACTGTAAATTTATTTTCTAAAGGTAGTTTAAGATTCTATTTAGTTTCCTTATTTTAAGCCTAACTTGTTTATCAAGACTAGGAATCTTGATTATTTAATGGAAATGAATGACGCAAATGAACTACGATTTTTGAAGGAACGCAAGACATTTCTCTCGAGAAGCAGAATACGAGCACGAGAACTACTTGGAGTTACAATTCAGAACCAAGAGATATTCAACGTTGCGTAACCAACGGAGGAGATCAGATCAAGCATATCAACAAGTATTTGTGTATCAAATGTTGATACATTTGTTTTTTATATATTACATAAATATTTTGTAATTGATATTGAACGGTTAAGAGTAATATAGTTTTCGGATTTGTATACTCATTTCCGTAAGTACATTTACTTACGGACTAAAAGTTTAATAAGTGTGTTCATTTATTCTTAAGCCGCTGCTAATTCAATATTTCTCTATTTGGTGTTATTGCTGGTGTTACTTAATATCAATCATAACATTTTATGTGTTATAAGTTTACAATTTACAAATTGATTTTCTAAGTGAAGTCACCCTTTGTACCTGACTATTTGTAGTCATACCTCCAATGGATGCCACGTGTCATATCTAATTATATTATTATTAATTAAAATATTTATATTAATTTGTGATTGTCTAGAATGRCCTTTTGTATGTTTATTTTATTATAGAAAATAAATAAATATTTTTAATTTATTGTAAAACACTTCAAAAWWTTACTATTCACAAAATACCCACAAAAGCAAAAWTTTATTTTCAAAAAAACCCCTAACTAATATAAAARCCCAAATCATAAAATCTAARAAATTATTAAACCCAAAATCATAAAACATAACTAATCATAAAATRRAATTAAACTAATACCTAATTAATCATAAAATCTGAAATCATAATTAAGCCCATCGTCTAAAATACTTAAAATTCAATACAGAACAAGAACCCTAATTCCCTCCGTGAGAAAACCCCAAATCCCAATCATTCTTAAAACCCTAATTAATAGAACCAATTTACCCAATCCAACCGTAATTCAGTTCCTTCGTGGAACCCATTCTCAATTTCAGAAGATATTCAGAGCACCTTACATCTGATCAGGTCCCTTTCATCCACCATTTTCCACCGCCACCCCTCCACCGTCTTCCGCCGCAACTATCAACATCCTGGCATCCCTCTCCTCCCGTCTGATACTTGAAAGTAGACGACAATAATCGCCGCATAAATTGGAGTTCTGACCGTAATTTATTCTAAAGGTTTGTATTTTATCGATTACAAACTAGGGTAATTTTTTTTTGTAATAATTGTTTTCGGGTTTCATGTTAATTGTTCTCGCGATAAACACTCATTAATCCATTATAATGTTATGTATATTATATGAATTTGGTATAATTTGACATATGCTGGTGAAATATGTTATGTTTGATAAGATTTTATTTTGCCTAACTATCKAATTGATGTAGTTTYGAGCTTATTGAACTTTCGCTTATCTTTRCGCGTACCTGTGARGTTTTYTAAAAGKTGAATACATAATAATGACAACATTTGATGTTTAATTCTGTGGGTCAAAATTGTTTTTCCACTTTGATGTTGGGCGAAAAGCCATGAAGTGAGTTTTGTCGTTCGGGGTTCAAATATTTGTACTGTCTGGCATCTTACTGTTGTATTAAACACCTGAAACTTGATTGAATCTATCAGCTTCGACAAATCCTTTGTGGAAGGTGTGTTCTGTAGAATTTGTGAATAGAATACATATTCCAAAATGCGGATTACATTGAATGTATACTGCGAATAGAATGATTCAAAATTGGATTCATATTGAATGATTATAATTTTACGAATCTCCACAATACTTGTTTATTGAATACACATTAAGATTCAACTGGATGTGTGTAATAATAATAATATTAGTAATAATAATAATGACAGTAATATTATTATTAATAATAATAATAACAATAATAAAAATAATAATTATAAAAAAAATAATAATTACACTAATAATAATAATTACAGTAATAGTAACAATCATGTATAATAATAATTATAATAAAGATATTATTGATGTGCAGTAATCGGTTTTTGAAATGGATAACTCACGCGGTGAGGAGGGACTTTCTTCGGGTGATGCTCAAACTTCTATCAACGAGGAACATCGAACACAAGCACCCCCGGACGCGGCAACAGTTAGGGGAATGGTTTTTACCACGGCGAAGAGGCCCATTTATTTTACACTAACTATGGTAGGCAAACGGGCTTTGATGTTGGAAAATGCCATTCTCAAACCAGTAAGGGTGTTCTGAAAAACATGATATGGGAGTGCGTTTGTGCGGGGCTAAGGAAGGAAACAGTTCCAGAGGGTAAACGACTTCAAAAAGAGACGGTAAACAAGAAATGCAATTGTCCTGCTAGACTCCGCATTGTACACGACGTTGCAACCGGCTCGTACAAGGTTTCTGATTTCCAACCTGCTCACAACCACGCCTTAGAAACGCCGGAAACCGCATACCGTCTCAAGTGTAACAGGCATGTGATGTTAATTTCACTTTATATTTTTAAATATATATTTGCGCAGCATAACGTTGTCGCTGTTCGTGAAAGTGTTGGGTTGACTTAAATTTCCATGAAAGTAAGACAGATACAATCTGCATACATGTATTAAAAAATAAGAATAAAAACAAATATAATAATAATAAAAATATTATTAATAATAACAATAATATTTTTATTTTTATTAATTTTATAATAATAATAATAATAATAATAATAATAATGATAGTAATAATAATAATAATAATAATAATAAGAAGAAGAAGAAGAAGAAGAAGAAGAAGAAGAAGAAGAATAATTGTAATAGTTATAGCAATAGTAATAGTAATAGTAATAGCAATGTTGATGATTTTAATAACTTATTTTACTTTAGTGCAAATTATAATTTTATTCTCATATATGTTTTATGTATATTTCTTCTAATCAATGCAAATCTGAATCCAGGTCACATATTATTCGAAACATGGATGTCAATGGTGTCGTAAATGCACAAGTAAGCAGTCGTAGTGATTTGGGGAAGATCAAATATGTATTCGACCAACTGGACGATCACGGTAGATCATTATTCGAGACGTCCTATTTCGGACACCTTCTATATCTGAAGAAGAAAACAATAGCTCCTCAACTAATTCACCAATTAGCTATCCGAGGAGTGACCGGTAGTGAGACCGACGATGTGTGGTTCGATTTTAAAGGGGCACGTGCTCGATTCGGTTTGCAGGAGTTCACCCTTATCACCGGTTTGGATGCTGGCCTGTTGGGAGAGGAGAGCATGAAGAAAGGTGACAAATCAAATTTGTTGACAAAGTATTTCCCCCGATGCAAGAGAAGAGGTATCAATCGAAGAATACTATTGACAGCCTTCGATAATTGCTAGGATCAAGAAGATAAACTCAAGCTTGGTCTCCTCGTTTGCTTGGTCTGGGTTCTGTTAGGGGCTGAGGAGGGAAAATGGCTGAATTTATGGTTATTTCACATAGCTGATGACATGGATAGGTTTAATAGATATCCATGGGGGAGGAAGTCATTTTTCTGTACCATTAAAAATTTTAGGAAAAGATTGCTTAATGGGAAGAAAGAGGAGGAAGAGAAATCTGATAACTCAACGAAGAGAGGTGGTGTAAAATTGAAGGGGTTTCCACTTGCTATAATGGTGAGCCATTTTAGTTAAACCTGTATTTTGACTTCTTTTAACCTAAAAATTAAATTGATAAATTTTTGATTATTTCTGTTGTTTTATGCAGGTTTGGGCTTTTGAAGCGCTTTCTGGACTCGGTGAGAGTTTTGCCAAATTTTGTGGTGAAGCAGTCCCCAGAATGATCAAGTGGTCCATCCACGACCATGTATTGGCAAATGATGTTCACATTCGTTTAGAGTCAGGAAAGGTAACAAATTGTACCTACATATTATTTCTGAGTATATACATTTCGCGGCACAAAAGTTTTAAAACAAAACTAATCATGTGCAGTTGAATGTAAAACGCACATTGGAGCCGACAGCAACAGAAATATCTGCTCCATTCTGGCTGGGGATGGCTAAATTTTATGGTGCAGTGGAATCAGATCTTGGCGACGGCAACGGTGACGATGAGCCAGGGTGCAAGACAACTAATCCTACTCCCATTCCAGAATGTGAGTTCTGTGCGTTTGGAGGTGATAGTGGGATTAATGAAATCCCATACTGTTGCATGGGCAGGATGATGGACTGACGGTTGGGTGTTTTTAAACAAGCTATTATGGAGATGTTGTAGCCTAAGTTGGATGTAATTGATAAGAAGCTTGATTATCTGATAAAAATGATGGAGGGAAAAAAAGAGAGCCCTCCCATTGACCAAGAAGATGTCATACATGAAAACTTTGAAGATTATAAATGCCGGGACTCGAAAGAAGCCGTTATAGGTAATTCTTTGAATCGTTGGTCCGTGTTAAAATATTTATTTAAAAACCTATCCGAAGATCCACTGTGCAGTTCGATTAACTTTTAGTCAAAATGCAGATGAAGGTTGTCGCTTGTCGTGCGGCACGAGTGTTTTAGAATTTCAAAGAACCTTTGGTAATGAACCAGGTGTTGGTGGCGTTAGAGAAACGGCGAATGATCAAGAAGCAGGCGATTTTCTACTTTTGTAAGTCTATACATTTCACTAGTTTTGATAAATTAATATCTATCGTTTATTAATTTATTTCAGCAATGTGCGAAGGCGATCTTGTCGATGTTGAGTTGTTACCTGGGGGTGGAACGAAAAGGCGAACAGACTCGCAATGCTCTCCCATTCTAAATCCAGAAAAAAGGCGTAAAATTAAGAGCATTACATTGTTTGATCCAAACAAGAAGGTAGACGAGGCCAAGGTTGATGACCTTCATCGATGGCTAGCGAAGGCCACACAAAGGTAAACATATGTTTGAGGAAGCTGGTTTTTGAACTTCATATAGTCAATACATGAATGTTTAGAGCAATCATTAAAATAAATTATTACAATTAATTTTCAACCCTACAAATTAGGGTTTAAAAAAGACTTTGTACGCTACGAGCTTACTTTAACCATGTTATCTTATTACGTCAAATCATTAAATCACTTGGTATTTTTTTATTTTTTCTTGTCAGCGATTGGCTATAATTAGCAACGTTTGACGTTTCTAGGAAATTTTTCGACGATATCTTGACGGACAGGTGGTTCATGGATGATGCAAGTTAATATTCTGACATGTTATATCATAATACGAAGTAGTATTCTGGTCCTTTTAATGATTACCTTTTTCTTAGCATGTCGATATTGCGTCATTCCACATGCGAGAGCGTGCAGCAGAGTACACCCACCTTTTTAATCAGTCATCAAGCGTTTTGGATTGTGGATTTGTGAACCAAGTGATTGCAGCCTACCTCCGAATACCAAACCATGGGAAAGGGAAAAAAGTGAACCACATGGCTGACCTAGAAGCGCTAATTAAAGAACCCGATAATGGTATATTAGGCTCGTTGTTGTGCTGGTATGTCGAGGGCAATTGCCGCTGCTGGGTAAATCGTGTAAAGGGTGCCGATTCTTGTATGTGCCTCATTGTGTGGATATTCATTGGTTTGCGATCAGGGTTGACTTGGAAGAGCGGTGTATTGAAACATATGACAGCATGCCTCGCCACATCAGGCATGGAATTATGATGCAGGTCATAGTGCCCCTTTCTATTTTAATCCCTTTGTTGATGCGTGTGCTTGTAGACGAGAGTTACGATCCTACCGAATTCAGGCACGAGAAGCGAACATGCCCTATACAAGAGAATGGGTTAGTCTTTCGAAACTATATTTAGATTTATCTATATATAATAATATTGTTGGTTGATTATGTGTACATATTTAGTATTAGGTTCGATTGTGGCATGTTTACCTTGAAGTACATTGAGTTTTTACTCGCTGGTAAAGATGTTGGCCTTGTTCAACAAAAGTACATGAAGGACTGGAGAAGGAAGCTGGCTGCAGAGTGCTTTGGACGTCATTTTGATCCTTGAGTTGATTATATGTATTTTCTTCGGTAATATGAAGGTGGGTTTTTTAAAACATGTTGCGCATTATTAGTTTTGGAAAACAATGGCGGGAGGGATGATCATCTGGCTTCTTCTGTAAATTTACTTTGTTTTTGCACAGTTCAAGATTCTGAATCTGCTCCATTTATGTTTCTTGGCATGAATTGTTCTGGTAAATTTATAATTATTTATTTTCACAGCATGTAGTCGTTCTCCCAAAACGACGGTAATTCATTTGTGGTTCGATTGTTCTGACAAAAAAGACGACTATGCAACCGTTGTTCCAACTGGTTGGTATGTTAAAAATAGACAAAAGGGTTTCTTGTTTTATTAGTAATTCGCATCAACCCGTTTATAGTGTAAATATATATTTAGATCAATCCGACAATACATTATATCACAAGTGGTCACATGCCAAATATGAAATTATACAGTGTTAAGCATAATCTAAATTCGAAGAGAAAAAAATGAACCATATTTACGAACTCAAATTCAGAAAACCATTCATCTGAAAACAGACATCCCGAAGACACCAAAGTGGAACTAATTTTTCAAGGCACGTGATTAAATTTCTTGATTCTAAAGTGCTAACAAATATAAAAGTAAATGTAGTGATCCCTTGGAGATTTATATCCAATCGCTACTCAAACTTCATCAAGATTTCTACGAGGGAGCTGCCATATTCGATGTATGAATTTACATAATGTTGAAGAGCTGCAAGATCATCTAAATGTATTTCGTATTGGACTTGATTAGGTTCTTTTCCGAAGTATTTAGGGTTCAAACCCATAGTTCGATGTCGTGATGCATACGTCGCCAGTTTTGCATATATTGTGTTATATTGAATAGAAATTCTCTGGATGGGTGGTGTGACGACTTCGCTCGAGTTAATCAAAATCCAGAATTGTATTGGTTCCCTATGGTCCAATAAGAATATATAAATATGAATCGTGAAAAGTCTTATAAATGATATTTATGCTATCGACCTACCTACGATGAGCTTTGTTTGGTTCCGTGTATATTCTGTTGCCAGCCTTTCGCGCGCCTCTTTCGATTCATGCTGCAATTTTATAACCGATTAACATCGACAATCTGTTGGAGTGAAATCTTATCATTACTTTTGCATAAAATTAAAAAAATAATGCTAACCTCCGTCAGAACACAATTAAGTTCTCCGGGAAAAACCATTTGCAAACAAACATATAAACCGTAGTCATGGCAGAAATAATACATGGATATTAAATTAAATATACGTGTCATTATTGACTATAATATCGAGTTCGACACATTACCTATTCTGTTGTTGTGGGATTGTGTTGTCAGTACACCACTCAAATGATTTTGTAACATCTTCGTGAATAAAAGCCCCTCCTTCCCACACACGTGCAAGCGTCTCCATCCGAATCACCTTAATGAACGCGCCGTATAAATTAGTTCCCAAATAAAAAAAAAAATTTAAACAAACGGTCAGCATGAATCACTAGGAAACAGAAAGAACATTACTACGATCTTTGCTAGATCCATCCTACGTGTAATTTGGGAGTGATCCCTTAGCGTGTCGACGATCATCACCTTCCTTGCAAAGAATTGTATGGTGCACGAGAACCAATGATGACCATCACAGAGTGGAATCTTGATACTCCTGCATTTTCTCTTCAAACCTTTAAAAATCCCTAGGACCGCGAAGATATATTTCTGAATGGTAGCGTCTTCATACTGTGCCAGACATAGGTTCTGCAATATAACACACAATGTCATTGTAATTTATGGTCGCAAGCAACTAATTTACCCCTGTAAAAAAACCTTACGCTGAAAGACGCTGGGAAGACCCAATCCACATTTGAAAATCCCATGCTTTGCCTATCGTGCCATACTTGAATCGCAACAAAATCTATTACCTACAACCACAGCATATAATATAAAGTGTCCAATATTTGCTTCGTCACATAAAGCGGAGTTATAAGTTAGTTCATATTTACTCCCGTCTTGAACCATGATGGATATTTTATGGTTCTCATGTCGGCACTAGTCAAGTACCATTCTTTATATTTAATCAACGTATCCCTGGGACGCAAATAAACTATTATAAAAAGCGTGCTTTTATAGTGACTTCCAGTGATTTAAATAAACATCAAAGATAAATATTATAAAGTAGAGTGCTTACTCTGCATTTAATTTTTCGTCGAACACATGTGCCACTACTCCTTCGTCGTGATCCAAATATTCGCGGATGGAATTGAAGATATCGAATACAGCTCCTACAAATGGATCAATTAATTATTTTTTATCTTTAACTATCGGAATCTCATGCCATATCTACGAACTAAGAATAATAATATAGAAATAAATAAAAGAATTTATGAACCAATGAGTCATAAACCTCTCGCTCGCTTGTACGAAGGATTTTCGTGTGTTGTAGGCGGGAGAATGTCAACACTGTATTGAAATAATTTTTTTGGTTTAAAACACTCAGTGATTGGTGTAGTCCGGTGGGGTTGTTGGGGAGAAGGTGGAGGACTATTGTCGATGTCTCCATTCAATACGTTTTTTTTCTAAATACTGAGCTCTTGGTGTAGTTTTATATAAGTAATCGTGAGCTGGTAAAGGACACCCATCGCTGTCTTCATCAACGTTGTCCTTTTCATAACTTTCATTTTTCGGTGTGTTCCTTTCAACGTGGTTGGGAGTAGGAGAATGAACATCAACGTTTTCCGCGTCTGATTCATTTGAGATTATATCCCGTTGCTCCATCTTCTTCATCATCATGCGCATAATGCCGATTGCAGTTAAGACGCTCTTATTTAACACCGTCAGTTGCTCCATTATACCCACGCCCAAGCTGGGTGGTATGTTACTGGTGGAACTGTTTGTTTCATCTGCGTTTGGGTCTGAATTTTGCTGTGACACGCAAGATGGTGAGTTTGACTATGAATTTATGTGATATATATATGATAATAATTAATGTATACGATTTATGATGGTACGTACAGGGTCATTTTCGATTTTGATTTCATGAGATGATAAGAGGGCCCTAGTCACTTCCGTTTGTGACCATTGCTCAATTGTCCAAATTTGTGGACATAATTTCTTGCCCATCGTTGGTAATTGTACAGCCAAATGGTTGAGAAAAACAAACTGTCATCAATAATAATAAGAAAAGAAAAAAAACAAAAACAAGAATAATAGGTGGTTACACCATGCAATATAAATATGAGCAATGTAGGCCGTCTCGAAGAAAGAATGGTGCACACACACGTGAAGAATGCAAATCGATCGAACAATGCTGGTTACCTCCAACAGAAGGATACATCCTGCAACGTACGTAGTTTGTTTATTTTTTGCATTCGTTATGCTGGTGATTAGTCTATCCAATATCATCTCCGACCAGTTGTAGGCTTGCACGGACGTCGAGTCAACAATATAATCTAACATTTCTAATTCCAAAACTTCGTTGGCTTTAGGAAATAAAACTGCCGAAAAAAGCTCCATTAAATATAAGATCAGAAAGTCGGTCCCTTGAAAACCTGGGACTCTCTTTAACAATTGTGTGCAACCAATTGTGTCACCTTTGGTATCCATAAATAATTTTTTCCGCAGGTCTTGTCCTCCATCCAATTTTACTGGTGTCTTTCTTCCTTCACACAATAGACCAAATACAGTCTGCGCTGTTTCCGCATTAAACTTCATAGACGTCCCATTCACTTCAAGTTTCCTAGAATTAGTGTAGAAACGTGTCACTAGGGAACTGACTAGCTTACGGTCCAGTTGTGTTATCTTCATGCGGGGAAATGACCCAAACCCTACGGAATTTATTTGAACACGTTGTTCGACCGAAAATCTCTTATGTATGTCGTACAAGATCTTCAGCTTCGTACGATGTTGGAAAATACGGGTGTCCTATCTATCGCCACCCTTCACCCCACCCGATTTAGATGGCGGTGACATGCTATACATTGTGCGTGTGGCCGCTGTTCCAAAACGTCGCTTCACACTGCCCGTATCGGTCGACGGATGTCGTTTTCTACTGCCAGGGTTTTTTCCGAATTCATCCCTGTAGATATAAGTTAGACAACGGAGAACACATAACTGATATGCAGCCATCTTCCAACAAAATTCCGAAAATATGATTTTCCAAATTACACAATTTAGAACAATATTTTTCAAATTATAATTTACACGGGGTTTGTAATTTGAGATGAACCCAATTGATATAATTTTCTCGGTATTATAAACAAAAAACATAACGTCCCCAAAATCGACCAAAATCAAGAGATTCACATAACTACAAAGAACGGTATTAGATTTACCTTGATGTCTAATCGGCACCTAGATTAATTATTCCGTGGTATAGAGCTTGTGAAGTTATAGTCCCGCTGTGTTTGTGAGCAGTTTTTCGTCCCCCAAAGTAGAAGGGATGTACGCAGAATTTTAGGCCCCGCTACGGAATATGGTAACTTCCCCATTAAAATCCACACAATAGAATATATGATTTGATATGCTCACATGATGATTATAGTATTTTGAGAATAAAAAGGAATCATGATAATACATTATGATTTTCTCAAAAGAGAAGCAAGCATATGAAGGGGACTATCTACTTGTGTATATTATATTCCCTATTAAATGTGGGAAAATTAATAGATAAATTCTATAATAATTCTACTTTCGTAACTTCTGCTTGTCCTCTTTAACGAAAAGTAATTTCCAAAAAAATAAGATCAATATTAATTTTTCAAATAATATAAAAAAAATTCAATAAAGTTTTGTAATTAGTTCAGGAAGAAAATATTTTACCTAACATCATGAACTCCCATTTTTCGGTGAGATTTTAGTCGGATCTCACTCGTGTGACATGCGCGCTTACATATGAGGGGTAAAATTAACTTTCCATCTCTTCCTCATGCCTCCCGCACAAACTACATGGCACGTGAGGACTATGTGTACATATATTAATGTGAACATTATCCTTCCATTCCTATACATTAAATTTTATATTATCTTAAGTCATCACTATACTTGTTTTTTAATATTCAATCAGCCTCTTTAAGCAATTATTTAGCGGAGTAATAATTCTAAATTAAATATAAACAATCAGCTAACTATTATCAGTTATCAATCATCATCTAGTAGATGTCTGAATCAGGTCAACCGATAAGGGTCTAGCTGATTAAAGTTGCTGGTTGATTGTCATTTTACCAATGTAGACATCATCAGAACAGTGGATTAATACACAAAAAAAAAAACTGAATAACAATGGGAAAAATGCATAAAAATTAAAAATCATAAAAATGAATTTCAATATCCTTGATCGAAAGCATGCTCATGAATCGGCATATTTCTTTCGTCGTATGTGGACTTCATGTGTGAATGTTGATTTGTATTTATCAAATTAAAGTGGTGAGCTTAGATTTAATATAAATCTATTATGATAATAATTGATTTTTGGACAATTTTGGTGATGTACCAAAAATGTAGATTTTTATATATTTTTCCTAATTATATCTTATTTCGACCAAAGGTTTTTTGAATATTAAATGGTTGTCATTTTTTCTTTTTCGAACAACCTCCAAACGAAAATAAAACCTGAAGAAGACTTGAATCAGGTCAACCGATAAGGGTCTAACTGATTAAAGTTGCTGGTTGATTGTCATTTTACCAATGTAGACATCGTCAGAATAGTGTATTAATACTGACGAAAAAAAAAACTGAATAACAATGGGGGAAAAATGCATAAAAATTAAAAATCATAAAAATAAATTTCAATATCCTTGATCGAAAGTATGCTCATGAATCAACATATTTCTTTCGTCGTATGTGGACTTCATGTGTGAATGTTGATTTGTATTTATCAAATTAAAGTGGTGAACTTAAATTTAACATAAATCTATTATGATAGTAATGGATTTTTGGACAATTTTGGTGATGTACCAAAAATGTAGATTTTTCTATATTTTTCCTAATTATATCTTATTTCGACCAAAGGTTTTTTTGAATATTAAATGGTTGCCATTTTTTCTTTTTCGAACAACCTCCAAACGAAAAATAAAACTTGAACAAGATTTGAATTAGGTCAACCAAGAATGGCCTAGCTGATTAAAGTTACTGGTTGGTTGTCATTTTACCAATGTAGACATTGTCAGAATAGTGTATTAATACTGACGGCAAAAAAAAAACTGAATAACAATGGGAAAAAATGCATAAAAATCAAAAATCATAAAAATGAATTTCAATATCCTTGATCGAAAGCATGCTCATGAATCGGCATATTTCTCTCGTCGTATGTGGACTTCATGTGTGAATGTTGATTTGTATTTATCAAATTAAAGTGGTGAACTTAAATTTAATATAAATCTATTATGATAATAATATATTTTTGGACAATTTTGGTGATGTACCAAAAATATAGATTTTTATATATTTTTCCTAATTATATCTTATTTCGACCAAAGGTTTTTTTTGAATATTAAATGGTTGCCATTTTTTCCTTTTCGAACAACCTCCAAACGAAAATAAAACATGTAGAAGATTTGAATCAGGTCAACCAAGAATGGCCTAGCTGATTAAAGTTATTGGTTGGTTGTCATTTTACCAATGTAGACATTGTCAGAACAGTGTATTAATACTGACGGCAAAAAAAAAAAACTGAATAACAATGGAGAAAAATGCATAAAAATTAAAAATCATAAAAATGAATTTCAATATCCTTGATCGAAAGCATGCTCATGAATCGGCATATTTCTTTCCTCGTATGTGGACTTCTTGTGTGAATGTTGATTTGTATTTATCAAATTAAAGTGGTGAACTTAAATTTAATATAAATCTATTATGATAATAATATATTTTTGGACAATTTTGGTGATGTACCAAAAATGTAGATTTTTATATATTTTAACTAATTATATCTTATTTCGACCAAAGATTTTTTTGAATATTAAATGGTTGCCAATTTTTCCTTTTCGAACAACCTCCAAACGAAAATAAAACCTGAAGAAAATGGACAGTGCATGCGATTGAACCCCGGACCTCAACATTACACGGAGAGGTTCTTAACCACTGCGCCGTTGCTCTTTTGTTGTACATTACATGCAGCACCATATTTTTATGTAAACAAAGTATAGTATATATAAAATTAGTCCAGTGGCTAAGAATACGGCGGATCCATCTAGGGCGGCCGTCCAACCCCGCCATGTGCTGGATCTGCGGCTGCCTCTGTCCGATTGTTACCATGATTAAATAGAGCACTTCCAGATCTCATTTCCCCCCAAATATTACACGAATAAACATGTGATATAAATAAATTGAACTCAGAATCAACCCAAGCTTTAAGTACATGAAAACTCATATGTTAATGCTCTCATTTAACCCTTTGTTTAATTTTTTCCGGGAACACACTCTGAAGGACATGAGGCCGGGTTAAGATCATTTTTCGCGTATTTTCATTTGCATGGTTCAAGACAGATATATGATGTTTCGAGATTCTGTATTTATTAATTATTTCTGACTGAAAAATAATGACAAGTGATTATTAAAACACATGTGTAGATAATAAGATCACAAAGTAAAAAAATTCATTAAAAAGACGGTACAGAAAATAAAGAAAAATAACAAACAAGGACAGCATTACTTCCGCCACCATTACATAGGTTTTTTTTCCTTCTCTTCGAATTCCTTAAGTCTCTCCTGCTGACGAGTGTTCTCAGCCTGCAGGTGGTCACGCTCCTCCTTGTACTCCTCGCTCTCTAGCAGAATATCAATGATATGGAACATCTGATCGATGTAATCCTTCTTAAGACGAACAGTTTATGCCTCCAACTCCTCAACAATGTCTGGAATATGCTCATCGTCGCTGTTCTCCGTGTTGGACATTGTAGATGATAATAAGCTTGAATGGAGAAATTAAAGGAAGAAGAAATATGAGTCTTGACCGTGTTAGAGTTAGAGCAACTTTAAATAATAATTAGAGGGCGGATGTGAAGAGTCACAATTGCGTGCAGGCCAAAAAGCACGTCTGGTTGTGTGAGAGAAGATTATTGATTGTCTTGGAATTGGAAAGATTGCAGAATATTTTTTCAGCATTTGGTGTACTAGTACACGTTAGGTTTTCATTATTTGGAATGATTACATTTTAGAATTAGTGGTGCCTTCTTAATTATTTGTAGCACCAGTTTTTCAATGCTGCGCATCATACCACTGAATTGTCCGGAAAATGCATTATAAAGAAAAATGCATTCGTCCTGGTAAAAATATCTTGTTCATGAAAGTTATATTATATTATACGAACTATTTTGGTCTTTTTATCATCTTAATTTCATTTTCTTGTAATATTAAAAAAACTTTTAAAATACTAGTACATTGTTGGTAATTTTTTCTGAACACCTAAAATGATCAACACAAATAGTGTAGCTTATCTCCGAAAACGAAAATGAATACTTCTCATTATTTTGGCTAAAGTATAAATGATAATTCAGTAATTAATAAATATTAATTAAGGCATATATTGGAAATGTTATCAAATATAGGAGCCTGCTAACTGCATGCCATCTTTATTTTGTAAAGTTATCCAATATAGGCGTCCAAAATGGAGAATTGAGTTGATTTGACCTTTCCCCTCAATAATCGCAACAAATATTGTTTCCAACTACCCCAACTGATGTAATAATGGGAATGTTATAAATTAGTGATATGCTTTTATTTTTTGCGGTCAACGAGATAAGCACTAATTTCTATTATATTTCCTTTGGTCATTCAGCATTACTTTAAGAGGTGTGTTTTATTTATTCCTTAATTGTCAGGTTATGTTGATTTCAAATTTGTATAAGATTTTATATTAATTTTCAAATTTAACACGAGGAATTATTTCAATACATGTATTGCCCTAATCTTATCGTCTGCATAAGAAAAATACCTCTCCCAATTGGGTTTTGAAAATTTGTAGTGCAACTCTAGAAATTTTTAAATAGATTTAAATAGGTAATGGAAAAAATGATTAGTAAATGAACAATCCTAATAACATATAAAAATAAATTAAAAATTTGTAATTTTAAACATGTACATGATTGTAATTTGGTACTAACGGGACAAAGTCATCAGTTGCATTATACAAACGTTTTATTTTATATCAACTAGCCATCTTTAAATACCGGTCGTCAACTACTAAAAAAATGTCTTGTGAACATGAACCTAGTAAGATTAATATGATTTCACGAGCTTATTATTTGTTCTTACCAAGCAGTCTGGAAGAGCTTACTGTGATGGATTCATCTACGAGAACTTCCAATAACTTCCATCGGGTGAAGTTCAATGAGGTGTATGACGCACGCGCTGCATGACAAGTGAGCACGTCTTATATATTTAATAACAAAAAATTAATTGAGAAATGGGAATTATTTTTATTATAACTTTTTAATGACAAAAATTAAATTTTATTAAATGTATCTTGGAATCGATCTAAATCAATCGATAAAATTGCTTTTATGAGATCTGAAATGAGAATCAAGTAAACGCGTTCTGAAATTAATTAATAATAATATCCACATGTTGCGTCGCAATTGTGTTTATTCTATACATCCTTTTTTATTTTTATTTTTCTTAGCTCATTAATGAAGAATAAAAGGACAAATATGTTATTCCATTATTTTATTTTTTTTAATTAGCAATATTTCAATTGTATATTTTAATTATGTCGGGAAGAAAAAAATAATTCAACAACATAAATAAGCATGCAAAAATCATTCAATCAATTATTATTCGTTATTATTTATTTTAAATTTTCGAATAATTGCGTCATGAAACTTTTCATAAATTAACAAATTACTTTTTTATTTTATTGTATAGTCCCTTTGTATGAATTACATTTTATTTTAACTGAATTCAACACTGTATTGGTATATTAACATTTCAATCATCCACCTGAAATGATTAATTGCCCGATCAGTATTTGTATGAGCACAACTTAAGTAAAACTGAATAATCTTATTATACCTTATTCGTATTATGTTGTATGTTTTATTGTAGACATAATTTATTTAGTTTAATAAATACAAAGTTAGTATTGATATTATAAATATATTATTTGAATTAAAAATCAATGAAGTCACAAAAATCATATATATTATATGTAATATAAAATTAACCCTAAACAAATTTAAATTTTTCTTTAAATATTATGAATTATAAATAATTATTTAATAAGAATGAACGAACAAAAGTTATAAAATAATGACATTTACAATAATTTTAATTAAAATATTGTATATATAAGACTTAACTGATCTCCACTTAAAAAGCGTTATCTTATTTTTTTCATCTTAAAATTAGTGTGTCAATAACAATTGTATATAAAAAGCGTATAGATTTTCTAGAAACATATATTACGTCTTCATTGTTTATAGTTCTGCAATTAAAGTGAGATTATGTGTTCATTTTAATTTGCATATTAAAAAAAATTGCTTTATAAAAATATATTAGAATAATATATATTTAACGGATCACAACCAAAATTCATCTCTTGATATAACACCACGCTTTGTCCTTAAGTTGCTCTTACCATCCAAAAATGGATCACTACCAAAATTCATCTCCTTCCTTTAAATACACGATTATTCTTATTATAA
>BMAC01001285.1:15692-27066 GCA_014905375.1 Phtheirospermum japonicum | reverse complement strand
AAAAAAAAAATCATTTTTCCATTAATCTGTACTCCCTCCTATTTATAATAATTGTCATTTTAGAAGTTATATTTTATTTTAAATTAATTATCATTTTAAAATTTTTTACCAATTTCTTTCAACTTTATCCCCACTCATATAAAGAAGCAAAATAAATTTATGGTAATAAAATAATTATTAGTAAAGAAGTAAGAGAGAATAATTAGAAATATTATTAATTAATTAAGAGTGTATTAGTCAAATTTACATGTTCCTTAATTATAGACATAAATTCTAGGGTAAATAATTATATGAATCCTCTACTATACGAGTTTTTTGGGTTTGCATCCTAACGTTTTTTTTTTGTAATTTAATGCATCCTGTACTACACAAAATTCTGAAAGTGCATCATCCGTCAGCCAACTCGCCCCGACTCACCGGAACTCGCCTCAACTCGCGAGTGAGGTTGCATCATTTCAAACTCATATACTTTAGGATGCATTTTATCAAACTAGTATACTCAATGATTCATTTATCAAAACTTACCAGAACTTTTTAATTTTCAAAATTTAATAAATTTTTTTGTTTTAAATCTATTTTCTAGGTATATTATATTAAATTAATAGTTTTTTTTTTTGATGAGAAGTACGTTTGGTAAGTACAAGATAAATACACGTGATTAAATATATTTTTTTAATATACAAGAAAACTAATATAAGTTATAAATGTTGTCATATAAACAATATCCGAATTATTATAATTTCATTTGCTTGTCAACTTATATTTTTCTTATTTAAAATAAAATAAGATCCGAATATTATTTTATTATAGACAATAATATATCAAGTAAATGTGATTTTATTAATATAGACAAAAATATTATCTATTAAACTTAAATTGTTTATATACATGTTCAACTTAAATAAGTTATAAACTTTATCATACAAACAATATGCGAATTTAATAGATAATGTTAATTTTCATTTTATATAATAATATAATTCCATTTGCTTGTCAATTTTCTTTATTGAAAAGAAAATAATTCCATCTTATATTATTCAACTTTCTTTATCTATTGCATTATTAAATAAACTTGTGTTAAACTTCTTATATATTTAAAAAAATAAAATCTTTAATCATGTGTCTCTGTGTGTGTATTTTTATATATTTGAGTGTATGTTGTCTAATGTGCTTTTTATTGTCTAAAACTATATTAATTTGATATAATATACATTAAGAATAAATTCAAAACCAAGAATTTATAAAAAATTTAAAAATCAAGAAGTAGAGGTGGGTTTTGATATATGCATCGTGAAGTATACGAGTTTGATAAAATGCATCCTAAAATATACTGGTTTGAAAATATGCAACCTCATTCGCGAGTTCAGGTGAGTTTCGGCTAAATGTCAAAAAGTGGTAACTTACCGAATTAAAAAATAATCTTGCCGTCCAAGCATTGTCCAATCAACTTTCAATTTTCGAATTTTTTTTTTGGTAAGTAGCCACATCAGCTTTCCAGTAAATATGACCTGCTCAGTGGATCCAAAATCGGACTAAATATCAAAAAATGGTCACTTATCGAACTAAAAATATATTTTTGCTATATTTATATTCATTCATGTATCAATATTTATAATTAATTTTTATTCTAATAATTATAATTAAGTGAAAAATAATACTGTCTCTTATACACATCTAGATGTGTATAAGAGACAGTTTATGTACAGAGAGATTTTTCTTTTAATCTCATAACATACCGCAACATTAAGAACGGACACAAACACCAAGTATAAAATTTGCACAAAAATATCTTATGAATAATTAATTGTAAATAATGAGAAATCGAACTTGAAGCCTCTAATTTAAGATAAATACTCCAAACCTAAGCTACCTGTAGTTAGGGCTACCAGCAGTTAGGGTTTAGTATTGGACTTGAAAATACTTGAATCGTAGTGAATTACGAATCGAAGCGTACCAAAATCGAAAAATTTTCGTTGATCATTGATCAATCTCCGAATCTTTTCCAAATTTTTTTTACGGGACGGATATGAAGATTTGTTAATTCCCTTAAAATTTCTGTACCGAATCGAGAACCGATTTATAATTGTATTAAATTAGTTATAAATCTCATTATATTTGATATTTTGTATCTTAATTAATCATCAACTAACATGTAAAAGTTAAAATTCGCAATAATCTAATAATTTTAATTTACGATTATAATTTGAAGGTAAAACAAAGATTTATTCGAAAACCGAAATGAACCATACCAGAACTGAAAAAGAACAGTTGACTTTGACTTTTTTTCAAACCGAATGCCGAAAAAAAATAGTACAATTCTGAAGATTTTCAAATTCCCGAACTTAATTGGACTGTGCTCACCCCTGACAGTAGTTATATAATTTGTTATACATATATATATATTATATGCGTGTGTGTCTTTGATATTTAATGTGCAATAAAATATAGTAAATGGGAACAGAACAGAACAGAAAAGGTCCATAAAGAGATAGGAAACCCACATACATATACATACATACATAGATGGATACATACATACATAAATACATCTATTCCATTGGATTGGAAGCGTACATTATTATCTTAGGTGGCCCTATATAAAGGCCAACAAATTGTGCATCATCTCATCACACTTGAAAACCAAACCAAACCAAACCAAACCAAAAAGAAAGCAGCAGTGCTGTAAGGTAACATATACATATACCTTTCCTAATGAAACAGTTATAATATTAGCAGCAGCTTTCGAGGGTTTTGTTTTTCCAATATTAGGGTTCATCCCATAAATTAAATTGGGTGAAAGGGTAATAATTAATGGAGGTGACAGAAGAGAGTGAGCACACACGGTGATTTTCTTGCATGAATCCTTCTTACATGCTTGAACCTATGCGTGCTCACCCTCTGTCTGTCACCCCTCTCTCTCTCTCTCTTTACATGCACAATTTATTTTATTTACTTTTTATTATTATTTACCATTCTTTTATTTTTTGTATGCTGTAAATTGTTCACTTTTTTAGCCATGTGTGGGTAAATACCAAACTGATCTATTGATTTGCAGGTCCTTTGGAGAAGAAAAAATAATAATAATAATAATAAATGAGGTTAGGGTTTTGGATTTAGTGCTGAATTGAAGGGGCTTTACATTTTTTTTTACAAATTACTTTGATATATATCAATCTCACAATATTTTAGATCTTGACGCAAATTAGCCCTCGATTGGTACACAAAAATCCCTCTATTTGAACTTTTTTTTGTTCTTTTTTCCTAATAATTAAATATGCTATGGTTGATTTTTAGTACTGATTCTGCCTATTAATTTGGTCGACTGTTTTTTTTTTAAATAATTAATTTTTGGATGGGCTGAACTAAATCTCTTCTTCTTTTTGTCTGTTTCAGATCAAAGAACATAAATGTGTACTTATGATCAGATTCACATATTATATAACAAGTTTGCTTATTATTTTGAAGCTAATTAATTTATGAGTCATGAGTCATTTTCATTTGATGGGAATTGTGTGGGGTTCGATTGTACCCTTCCATTTTTCTAATGCTATTAGTGGCTGAAATAAACATACAAGTGTTTATAAATGTTTATAATAGTCGTGTATACAAAAAATGTTAATAATTACCTTGAGCATGCATGCACAAATTGAGGAATTATATATTTCTGTCTTGCTATTCTTAATTATTCAACATTTTACACTTAATTACAGTGCTCCTACTTATTCAGATGTATATGTATTAATCAAGAAATGGATTCAGTTAATATTTATGCTCAAAACAATTTTGAAGCCATAGGAAGCTAGCAATATATACATTCTTTTTCTTCTAATCTTTTTTATTTATTTATTTTCCGCAGCATATTATATCAAGGGAAAAGAGTTGTACTCCATTTTCCAGTCCTTAATTTGTAATAAATACTTAGGGTTTGATATTGATAATCTTGGTGTTCTACTGTTACTTTGTTAATTTCTTCACGAATTTATACAAATGACACATTTAGTATGTATATATATACTAAGTTTGTGAAATGTCCTTGGTATATATTTTGGCTGTGCACAAAAGTTGCAACATGATATAGATTCAAAGATCTGTATGCCATTAAAGTGACCTGTTTAATTAATGTTTGGGGTACTAATAAGGATTAACTTTAACAATTTTATTATTATTATTATTATTATTATTTTTTAATCGTTTCTTTTTGTACCTAAATCAGATTAATAAATATTTAGGAATTTTATAGTTTTACAGCTTCCTTTGTCTCTCTTGAGCATACTCCAATTCAAGTTCTTATGAATTAGCTTCACTCAAATTTATAAAACATCTAACATTGTTTGTTTTCTTGCTGAGTGAAAACATTTGCAAATGAAGTCCCTGGCTGCAAAGTTCTTAACAATCAGGGCTGAAACTAAACATATTCAGATTTCAAAATCTTTGGACATAACTGACAGTGTGTGTGTGTATGTTACATATGTGTGTGTGTATGTGTATGTGTATATATAATAATTGTTATTATCATAATAGCAGGTTAGTGATCAGGGGTATAATATATGCTCTCATTTTGCCAGAATACTTGGAAGTTGTGATGCATGGACAAACCGTTTTTGATCTCGTAGGTGAGTCGGATACTGCGTGGAAACGCGCCCGACATGTGTTGGACGTGTCCTATTTTTTTCTTTTGGAATTTTTGACAGGGGACACGTCTAGGACACGGTTTGGACACGGCGGAACATGTGGGGACACGGCCTATACACATTCCCGACACGTTTTTTCATTTTTTTTTAATTGTTATCGATTTTTATTTTACTTGGGGTTTCATTGTGAATAAGTTTGTAATTATTTTAGATGATTAATTGAAAATAAAAAATTATTACAATTTAATATATTTATATAAAATATATTAATAATTATTTATATTATAAACCTGTTTGAGCCGTGTCGTGTTCTACATTTTTAAAAATAAGCGTGTGTCCGTATCATGTCCTGTCTCAATTTCCGTATCCGTGTCGGTGCAACTTAACTTAGAAGTATTTTATTAGGGTTAATTACAAAGAGTACCCTGAGAATCAACTTAATATCAAAACTACAAAAATACCCCTGAATGTTTATTTTTCCTTACATTTACCATTTACCGCTCATAAGACAAGCATTTAAAAATCTTTTTCTCATTAAAAAAATTACATTTAGCCCCACAGTTTTACCAATTGGGTCGTACCTCTCGTAAATATTATCCCTTGTTATGCATGTATATATAAACAATATGAACTTATATAAAACGGCAGTTTCACAATTCAAGATGCAAAAGCACTATAAATTAATTCAACTTCCATTGAATCAGGTGGACTCTGTCTTTGATGCTGAAATGTATTTAGTGAAAATGCAATGAACATGAAATAATTTCAAGAAAAAATTAAAATATGGTTTTGATCAATAGTAGTAAATAAATTCAAGCCCCATAATATAGTTGCAACTAGTGGACTCGTACAACAATGTTAATGGTCCAAACTCAATTAAAAAAAGAAAAACCACCACCTATTAGGAAGACCTGACAATGTCAATACAAAGTTTAAAAAAAAAAAAAAAAAAATCTCATCAATAATCTAACCAAATTGAAAATACATAATATTAAGTGCTGTAGATGGAACTTCATATTGGCACTGATAAGAAAACCACTTCTTAATAATAACACCACCCGACGAACACTCAGAGGTTCGATCAGGCCACCTGTCCACCAGCCTGAACCCGTACTTACCTGCCGCCGATAGTATAGAAGGCTCATCAACTCTCCGCAAAACATGGCACAAAATCAACCCCGGCCCCACTATCTCATTTCCACTCCTCGAAATCAACTCCTTAGCTGTAGCAAACAACGGCACAACCGCCTCCGAAACGTAAGTCACGTCCGTGCCGATTATAATATCGAACCCTCTCTCATTAACTCGTTTTACGGCCTCTATATCGTTTTTATTCCCCCATTCGAGCCTTTTCACTGTTAAACAATCAAGAAAAGGCGGTTCGAGGTTCGAGGCTACGTTTTCGGCCAACAAATCGAGGGCTTTAGGGTCTCCGTCGGTGGCGACCACGAGATCGGCCGATGTAGCGGCGATCATCGAGCAAATGCCGCCACAGCCGCACCCGAGCTCTAAAACCCTCTTCCCGGAGACGATTTCTTGATTTGTGGCGAGGATCGAAGCCATTAATCTTGCCGATTCCCAGAGCATCAAGCCGGTTGATGGGCAGGTGTGCTGGTGCTCTTTCGAAAGTAGTTTTATCTTGAAATTGTAGTCCCTTATAGAAAGCTCAACTATCTGAGGAAATGCAAAATAATTTTGATACAAATTAATTAGGATCTCTAAGATGAATGAATTAAATGTTAATTAACATCGTACCACCGAATTATTTACGGATAATTACAAAACCCACACTTAAGTTTAGCCTAATTAATACAAAGAAATGGTTAATCGTAAAAAGGTCCCTTGAAGTTTGACCTAATTACACACACACAAAAAAAAAACAAAAAAAAACTCAGATAACTTTCAAAATTACAAATAGAGGTTTTATATTGTCTTACATTAACCCCCTTCATAAGCAAAAAAATATTTCAAAACCCACCTTTACATTAAAAAAAATTACAATTAGCACCTTAATTTTAACACCGAATCAAACTTGGGGGTATTTAATGTAATTTTGAAAGTTAGCTGAATTGTTTTGTTATTTGGCCAAACCTCAAGGGTAGTTTTGTTAATTATCCCAAAATAAAAACCTGTTATCTTTTACATATACAAAGACCCTCTTAAAATATTCCAGATATCTTTATCCCCTTGAGGTTTGTATTTAATTTTGCAAATTATTCCCAATAGGTGCAATTTGTAAAGTGGAAACATATGTTTATATTTGTAAATTTAAAATATAACTTTTCCCCCTCTTTTTTGTTTGTTATATAATTGGGCTAAACCTCAAAGGTAATATTTCTAATTAATTAGAATAATTACAAAAACTACCCCTGGCCCTGAGGTTTGTGGTACTAACAGAAAAAAACAGTTGACATTGAAAATTACAAAAACTACCCCTGGCCCTGAGGTTTGTGGTACTAACAGAAAAAAACAGTTGACATTGAAAATTACAAAAACCACCATTGAGGTTTGATTCCGCTTACAGCTTGCCCCAACAGTTAGTTAACCTGGCGAAATTTGCTGAGGTCATCAAATATGTTCCAATTACACCCCTCAACTTTTTGAAATACAACAAATAACCCAACTTTCCATATGGGTATTTGTACTGCTTAGAAAAATCAAAGGAAGTAACTGTAAAATGTAAGACGAAAATAAGAGATTATTTGTAATAATTAGCGAGATCGAGGGATATAAATGTAAAAACATCTGATGACATCAACCAATTTCCGTAAGCAGATAAGGTGCAAAATGTATTGTAAGACGAATCTTTTTGTAAGTTAGAAAAGCTAGCTGGATCATTTCGTAATATAGCCACACATCAAGGGTAGTATTCGTAATTATACCTAGAATTTATTGTACAAATGATATCGAAGGTTAGGGAAATTAGAGGTGCTTCAGTACCTCTTCAGTTGAAGATGAAGTAGCAAACATTTCGACACCCATTCCCTCCGACATATCGATCTCAAACCCATTCATGACATCAGCTTTCCTCATTTTCTCAGAATTGACATCATCACTTTCAGACATGGCCCCAGAAATGGTATTGTCGTTAGCTGCTCGAAACACAGCTTGAATCCATCGCCTGTAATCCAATAACAACTGTTATGTACATGCATGCATGCAATTTTGCTTCTCTCAGAAGGAGAGAAAATCGAAACAACTTACCGGTTCATTACAATCTCCCTGGATCTGTTTTCAACTTGCTTGCAACACAGGACGTGTTCTTCCATAACGAATCCATTTTCTTCAAAAAGGTTTCTTAAGAACTCGTCCGAGAAGTAGAAAGCCCGCTGGCAGCAAAAATGGATGTTATTATAGGAAAGTCGGTATATTCATAGAATTCAAAGAAGCTTTTCTGTTTTTCCTGAACGAGCAGCAACTTACAGTGCCATCACCTCTAACATAGAAATTTTCGCTGATTTTTTGTTCCTTGCCAGTAAACCTTTCCTGTTAACAAGAAAATATGAACGTGGTAATGAAATTGTGTAACTATCACTTCTTTCAAATATTTACATTGATATGCATCATCGCGATTTCTAATTGTAATGTAAGGGGAATTAAAATCCTCACCTGAGCAAGATCGCCAGTTGCATAATCACGAAACAATATCCGGCCACCTGGCTGGAACATGGAAAATCGTATTAGAAACTTTTGTGCTTAAAACGGGGCTCGATGATATAATTGCATTTGTGATATTTTGAATTTTTCAGCACTCACCTTAAGAATATTTCTGATATTTTGAACCACTGCAGGCATTTTTTCAGGGGATACTGCAGATAAAACAAATATCTACTTAAAAAATGTCAGCTAGTGTGTGTAAACAGCAACAGGCTTATATATGTGAAAGGAAAAGTATTATATATATATATATATATAAAAGAAAATAAAATCTGCTTTAAAAAAAAATTACAAAAATTTCAAAAGAGCACTAATTACATATATAACTTAATTATTACCATGGTTACAATGTCCACTGAAGATGGAGCAACTTGCAGACTTAAATCATCAATGGTAAGATCACAAACAAATGCATTAACTCTGTCCTCAGTGAAGTCCTTGTGCATCTAAAACAACATCAAGAGAAAACTCAAAGTTAAAATAAAAAACCTTCAGTAGTAGGGAACAATATATGAATTAAAAGAACAGTATCTCACTACTTCAGTAGTAGGGATTCATATATGAATTAAAAGAACAGTATCTCACTATATTACGTATAAACTCGAAATTTAAATATTTGTTTTGTCATTTTTTGAAAACAACAAAAGAAACAGAGATCTTGCCTTAACCAAGTTTACGGCACGAGGTGAAAAATCACAAGCATGTGCAAATATATCTGGATATGTTGCTAGCAAAGGAAAAATAGTATTTCCAACTCCACAGCCAACCTGTTAAACAATAATAGTCATATTGATCAATCAATCAAACCATAAAAGGGGAAATTTAAACAACTTTAAGTGTAAATTTTGTAACATAATTAAAAAAAAAAAAAAGGTTATTATTTTAAGATAATTTAAAGGATCGGGAATTTGAAATGGAAAATATTTGTTATTTGTCCAAGATGCTGGAAGGGACATTTGAATGCCACCTAATAAAGGAATGCACCACTTCCATAAAGGGAATGCTTTTTTTCATCCCATCAGTTTGGTTTGGTACCCACACGATATCATCATTTGATCTTTTCTTTTCTTTTTTTTTAAAGAAAATTACAAAGTACAATCATAGACAGGACTAATCTCGTACAATAAATTATGCACTAATCACTTAGTTATTACATAGATTATTGGCTAATCAGTTTAAACCTATGTAGCTAGCTACCCCATGTTAACTAGCAGCTCATTATCCTGCAAACTCTTTAACAACCAATCATGTAATTAATTAATATATAATATACTATGACACACATCTCCTCTCAAGATAGTTGCATGATTTTTATTTAATATGATTACCCATCTTGTAGGATGTGTTATTACATTTTTTAACATGGGAAATATTTTTTTTAATACAAAAAGAACATGAAACTAAAATATACACGGTACCTTTTAGAACTCATTTAGACCATTCAATAGGATGATAGGGATGACTACAATAGATAGGATATATGGAGAATCACAAAATATAGAGAGTTTTGTTTTTGAAATCATGTCTTTTTAGAATTTTGATTTCAGAAAATGATTGTTCTTTTAGAATAGATTATACATTTGTTCTCATTTCATTTCTCCCCTATTTCAAAGTATTTTTCTTCTTTACATATTATCATCTCTCTAATTTGACTAACCGATTGAAACATCCTTTTTTTTTTATAAAATATGAACATCTTATTTATGAAATAATGTTAATACCTGTGAAAATTATATATATATATATATATATATATATATATATATATATATATATATATATATATATATATATATATAAAAGAATGGATTAAATTCAATGATAAATTAATCTCTTATTTTTTAATATTTGAAAAAAAAATCCTAAAAAGACATACTTTAGAAAACCAAGGGAGTAATTAGTATTATAGATAAACAATATTAGATTACATTTCTTAAGAAAAATAAAAAGTAAGTTTTTGATTCCCTACACTGACTATATATCAAATTCACTCTATTTCACAAACTCTCAAATTCAAAATTCGAAGAAAACTAAAATATTTAAAAGGTAAAAGTCAAATTAACCGTCTTCCAATTATGTACTATTTAAGATATATATTACATGATTAAAAGTATAAAACGGTAACACCCATTTATCAAAGAAAATAGTAGGCATTATATATGATTTTAATTATATATGACTTTTGGTGGTTGAATTATATTTATATGATTTTCTTAAAAATGCCCGCGATGAATTATATTTATATGATTTTCTTAACAATGCCCGCGTAATAATATTATAATGTTCTTGCAAAAATAGCATTCAACTTCAGCAAAATTAACACTGTTTTTCTCAAGTAAAATCTATAATTAACCGATAAATATGTATAATAGTATATATGACCAATAATAATTTTATGTTATTGAAAAAATAATAATATTAATTTATACAAAAATAGCACATTTTTTTCTGAAACTTTCGATTCCAAGATTCAAAATCAAATATGCTCCCAAAAAATTTGTCCCAAGACTCAAACAAAGATAATCTCCGATGCTCGGATCAATTTACCCCTATTAAGAACAAAAACTACTCATGAGAAGACAAACAAAAGTGATTTGTTTAAAATTATTGAAAATCTCTTCTTCTCTCCCATCATCGCTTAGTGGGTTGGGAATTGGGGATAATGCAACAAGGCCTTTGTATCGATGATTTGGAACATATTCTACACCCGTACCATATTATTTGTTTATGTTCAGTTGTTAATTAAATTAATAAAAAGGATATATACTTTAAGCTGCTTTGAAGACGCACAAAGATCTACGCGTGGTTTATTGATTTATTCCACTCCATCTCTGTCGAGCTCCCATTGGTTGATCCTCAGTTCATCAATAGGGCTTTTATATATTATTTCTTTGTTTTTATTTTATCGTCTTTTAAATTATTCACAATGTTTAATCGTTAATACCATTTCTAACGCACAATTGACCAATTGTATCCACATGAGTCATTCATTTACCCGAGGAAAAATCATATTCATAATACAGTGAACCTTTTCACTTAATTAAATATAATATAATTATATTTATTATTCATAATAAAGATATATA
>BMAC01001285.1:0-15667 GCA_014905375.1 Phtheirospermum japonicum | reverse complement strand
GATAAAACAAATATCTACTTAAAAAATGTCAGCTAGTGTGTGTAAACAGCAACAGGCTTATATATGTGAAAGGAAAAGTATTATATATATATATATATATAAAAGAAATTAAAATCTGCTTTAAAAAAAATTACAAAAATTTCAAAAGAGCACTAATTACATATATAACTTAATTATTACCATGGTTACAATGTCCACTGAAGATGGAGCAACTTGCAGACTTAAATCATCAATGGTAAGATCACAAACAAATGCATTAACTCTGTCCTCAGTGAAGTCCTTGTGCATCTAAAACAACATCAAGAGAAAACTCAAAGTTAAAATAAAAAAACCTTCAGTAGTAGGGAACAATATATGAATTAAAAGAACAGTATCTCACTACTTCAGTAGTAGGGATTCATATATGAATTAAAAGAACAGTATCTCACTATATTACGTATAAACTCGAAATTTAAATATTTGTTTTGTCATTTTTTGAAAACAACAAAGAAACAGAGATCTTGGCCTTAACCAAGTTTACGGCACGAGGTGAAAAATCACAAGCATGTGCAAATATATCTGGATATGTTGCTAGCAAAGGAAAAATAGTATTTCCAACTCCACAGCCAACCTGTTAAACAATAATAGTCATATTGATCAATCAATCAAACCATAAAAGGGGAAATTTAAACAACTTTAAGTGTAAATTTGTAACATAATTAAAAAAAAAAAAAAGTACCTCTAGAATGACCCGTCGTCCTTCACCCTATAAAAATGAAAATCAGTTAATTAATCTTGGAACAGTTAACAATAACATATCATTATCTTTGCACTTACAGAGAAATGGTGTCCCCATTCCTTGTCCAAATAGTGACGATCCTTAAGAACTGAATGACCAACAAAAAAAAAAAAAAACATAATCACAATGACTGTTATTGTCAGCTCATGGAACAGTTTTAAAAATGACGACGAAACTAACCCTGTCTTGGTGGCGCTTATAAAAGATATCCCAGTATTTCTTTGCATCTGTTTCGTACTTTTCTGCACAAAATAAAAGACTGATTTTAGCAAATTAAGACTTGTGTTTCAATAATTAAGGGACTTTTTCGAATCTTAAAAGTAAAGACAGGTTTAAAGAAGAAATGTGACCTCTCCAGAAATCCGATACTTCATCATTGGAAGGTGAATATATTTGTATCTTTGGTTGTTGATTTTCATGTATGCTAACTTGTGTCTCGGGTGTCGATGCCATTGCTATATATATATACACACCTTTTCAACTACAAAAATTTGAGTAAAATAAGCAAAATCAAAAAAAAAAAATCTGGGTATTCTTTACCTTCAACTGAACTAGTGAAGCAAACAATAAAGGCATTAGGGTTCAAGAATTTCGACATAAAGCGCACACACACACACACAAAAAAGTTGCAATATTCAACTGAACTAATAATTAATAAAGTAACAAAGGCATTATAAGGGTTCATAAGTTCTTGAAAATCTCTGTTGAAGTTTCCATTCATCATTCACTGAATTTCTAGATTTACTTTTTGCAACACTTAAAACTGATTCTTCCAATAATCGTAATTGAAGGTTATAAATTTGAGAATGCAAATATAAGCGCCAATCCAAATTCATAAGTAAATTCATCTAAACGTAACAAGTCGTAGGAATTACATCGGGATAAATTTCTCATGCCATTCGATATTCAAGAACAGATGCCATTCAACATTTAAGAACTGATAATTCCATTGCATCAAGATTTAGGCAATTCTTGAAAAAGGAACAAACGAAAGAAAAACAAAAAATTATATATATAAAGAATAAAGAAATAAAAACCCACCGAAAATGAGTAGAGGCGATGCAGGATTTTCTGTGGAGGAAGCAGTCAAGCGTTGTGTTAAACCCTCTGTCGGAGCCTCATTAAGTCATTTTCAATCCATCGTTTTATGTCTTATCGGGTTTATTAAATAAGTAATATATTTTTTATTCAAAATTGATAAAATAATACCCAATTTTTATTTTTTTTTGAAAAAGTAGGTCGGGACGTCACTAGGAATGACGTCCCTCTCACATTTTAGAAAGTATAAATAAAAAGCGTTCTACAATGTGAGTGGGACGCCATTCCCAGCGACTTTCCGAACCTAAAGTACATTTTAGAAGGTAAAAATAAAACACCGTTCTAGAATGTGGAGGAAAAAAAAATTAATTGATATTTTCCCAAAATTAATAATTTCCTCATTTACAAATAAAATCAATTTTATTAATAAATTAACAACTAAATAAGAAACAAATAAATTCGAATTTTCACTTAATTAATGATTTCTCACAAAATAAATAAATTAAGACTTTTTTTCACATAATTAATAATTACATATAAATTTTATTTTTCACATAATTAAGAATTTTACACAAAATAAATCACAAACATAGAAATTATTAATTATGTGAAAAATTAAATTTGTTAATATGTCAATTGATTTATTTTATATAAATTGATTTATTTTGTGTAAAATTCTTAATTATGTGAAAAATTAAATTTGTATGAAATTATTAATTATGTGAAGAAAAGTCTTAATTTATTTACTTTGTGAGAAATCATTAATTAAGTGAAAATTTGAGTTTATTCGTTTCTTGTTTAGTTGTTAATTATTTAATAAAATTGATTATATTTGTAAATGAGGAAATTATTAATTTTGAAAAAATGTCAATTAATTTTTTTTCGTCCACATTCTAGAAAGGTTATTTATTTTTACCGTCTAGAATGTAATTTAGGTCCGGGACGCCACTGGGAATGGCATCCCGCTCACATATACTTCGTGGTAAATTTATCTAATAATTTATAAGAAAATAGCAATTTAATCCCAATTTCGTCGGAAAAAAAAGGTGCATCGGATTCTTTCAATTTCCCGCGAAAATTGTTGATTTTGACCAATTTTGACAAAGTCAATACTGATGTGGCAAAAAAATAATTAAACAATCAAGATTTTTTTTAAAGAATCTAACATTATATAAAATATAAGATTTAAAAATGATGGAAAATATATGATAAAATCTGAGATTTTTTTGAATATACTGAAAAAACATTATTAAAATATAATTCAAAACAAGACTTGAAAAATTATTTTAAAATCCATTTTTTAAGATATATGTAAAAAGAAGGTAATTAAAATATAAAATAAAATAAAATTTATAAAATTGTATTATAAAATTTTTGAAATTATATTAAATATGCAATGAAATATTTAAATTTTAAAATCAAAACAAAAAACTGGAAAGTATCTATAAAAATCTGAAAATATTTGTATATTTAAAATAAATTAATATTTAAAATAATTTCAGGTACTATAACATAGTTTTCTAGATTTATCATAAAATATTTTTCTTTTCATATGTAAAATAATTTCTTCTATAAAATATTTTCTATATTTACATAATTATGTATTTTAATATAATATTTCACATATTAAAAAAATAATTATTAATAAAATTATTTTTTCATATTTAGTATTGATTTTATATATTTTGCTTCAAAATAATTTCAAAATTTTATAATATACAGATTTTTTATTTTATTTTTAAATAAATTTTTTAATATTTAAAATAATTTTGGATATTAAAATACTTTCGTAGATTTTCCTATAAGTTAATATTTTAATAATATTTTTTTTGCAATTTAAAATAATCTCAGATTTTATAATATGTTTTCCATCTTTTTCTTTAATTTTATAATTAAATAGTTTTTAAAAATAATTTTAGATTTTTAAAATAAATTTCTGATTTTGTAATAAATTTCTTAATTTTATTTATTATTATTTTCCACATCAGCGTTGACTTGGTTAAAATTGGTCCAAGTCAAAAACAAATTCGCCGGAAATTGAATGAATCCGACGATTTTTTTTTCCGACGAAATTTGGGTTAAATTGCTATTTTTTTTTGTATATACTGGATAAATTTGTTACCAAGTATATTTAGTTGTATTAAGTTGTCACCACCCCTAAATTAATGGGGCTATATTACAATTTTGCCCATTTTATTTACGAATAGTTTTTAAATTGAAATAGGTTAAATGTGCAGAGATGGGTTTCTACTCGATGAATATTTACTGTTGACTCAATATTTAAGTATTATAAAATAAGATCGTCGATAAATGATACTCCATCCGTCTCATTTAATTTGTCGTAGTTGATCAATTCAAAAATTAAAAAAGATGATTTTATTTTGTCAATCAGAATTGAACAATTCATGAAAATTAAAAAAAGATGATTGGTATTATAATTATAGGTATCAAATGATCATAATATTTTTTTTGTTTAAAATAATCTAAAGTGTGAAATAATAGGAATAAAAATAGTGAATTAACATTTAATTATTAATGGAAAACTTAAAAATAACAATGATTCTCTCTTTAAAATATAAATGTAACAAAGAATCATATATCAATGGGGAGAAATGTAAATTTGACAAAGAATCATATATTAATGGGGAATTGATCAATAAATACAAATAGAAGGCAATTTTGCCCACTAGATCTTCCATCTGTTTTTTCTCATTAACTATATTTTTTTATCAATCTATCAAAAATACCTTTCATATACCAAACTCACTTTCTCCCCTCTCCCACAAACTTCTGGATCGATTCCGTATCCGTTTAATTTAAAATCTTTACCATTAGTTTTTTTGCCGTTCTAGTTGACCTGCAAATTTCAAGTCAATCGGAGTTCGTTTGCCCTATTAAACCATCTGTCAAATTTTTGATTGTCACAGTTTTTTCACACAAAAAATCAGAATTTTCTGTCTTCAATTCCAGTCGGATCCAACAACTATTTAACCTGAATTTTTTACCAAAGATTTATATGTTCATTTCGAGTCTTTTTGCAAAATTTTAGGTTAATCGGAGTTCGTTTGATCGACCGAATCAGCAGTCAAATTTTTTATTGTCATAGTTTTTTCACACATAAAATTAGAAATTTCAGTCACCAATTCCGGTCATCTACTACGTCCGATTAATCTAAAATCTTTACCATGAATTTTTGATATCATTTAGAGTTTACCTACAAAATTTCAAATAAATTGAATTCTGTTTGCCCCATTGAATCGACAGTCAAACTTTTAATTTTTATAATTTTTGTACACATTAAATCAAAAAAAAAAAAAAAGAATTGATGTCGATTTCGGCCTACTCTGATGTTCGTTTAACCTAAATTTTTTTTCATTGATTTTAGCTATCATTTCAAGTCTACCTGAAGAATCTCAAATCAATTAGAATCTGTTTGCTTCATTAAGTCGTTAGTCAAAATTTTGATTTTATAGTTTTCTCATATAGAAAACTAGAAACTTCCCTCGCCAATTCCGGCCATCTCCTACGTACGATCAATTTGAAGATTTTACCATTAGTTTATGTCATCATGTCGAGTCTACTTACAAAACTTCACGTCAATTATATTCGTTTGCCCTATTGAATTGTTAGTCAAAGTTTCGATTTTCATAACTTTTCATACAGAAAATCAGAAACTTCTGTCGCCAATTGCGGCCATCTCCTACATCTGATTAATTTGGAAATCTTACCATTAATTTATGTTATTATGTCGAGTCTACCTATAAAGTTTTAGAACAATCATCGCTCATTTGCCCCGTCTAAAACTAGCACAACATGCAATAAATTATTATATGTAAAATTACAATAACCAATAATACTAAGATTACTTCATACAGTAATGAGAATATTACCAGTTGTCATAAGATTAATACAACTAGTAATTTAAACACATGAAAATATAATTGTTGCAATAATTAGATTACTACAAGTAGTAATCACATCATACCAATAATATAAGATTATCACAAATAGTATTACAACGTGTAATAAGATTATCGCATCCAGTAATGAAATATGAATACTAATTGGGAAAAATCATGTCTTATAACTATTTTATAAGATTACCACAACCAGTAATGAAATATGAATACTACTATAGGTACTGATAATATGAATACTACAAATGGTAATAAAATTACTAATACTGATAATATGATTACTACCAATGGTAAAAAGATAACTAAAATTACTGGTACTGATAATATAGTTACTACCACTGATTATAAAATAATTGGTAATGGTAATATGATTATTAGCATTGGGCAAAATTACTGGTATTGATAATATAATTACTACAACATATAATATGATTACTGGTACTGGTAATAAGATTATTGGTTATATAATTTTATTATTACCATTGGTAATCACACCTTTCATTTATGCGTGATTAAGACCTTATTATGAGAGTCTACGACCCCATTGACAAAATGAAGAGGACCAAATTTTGAAACAACAAAACAAAGATTGAAAGAGAAAGCGAGATGACTCATATTTGTTTTAACCTTGCCTCATGGCTATTACAATCGAATATCATACATACACTGCTTAAGATATGAAACCGTTAGACAATAGAGTGCAATATAAAGGTTAAATATACTGATATTTATGGATAAACTATTTCACACTCCACTCTAGTTCAAAAGTAATCCAAATCCAAACATTCCATGATCAAACCATGAACAAGTTTGTGTTGGGTTGTGAAGCCTGAAGTACTGTACATCCAAACCCTCGTTCACGACGATTCAACTCTTTTGGGGGTATTTTAGGGAGTTCACGTAAAATTATAACTAGTATTTTCTTGTTATAAATAGCATGGTTATGTAATTGCAACCCTATCTCAAAAATTATTATAGTACCCCATAGACGTAGTCAGAATCTCTCTCTGACAAATTGGGTAAACAATTTCTTGTGTCGTTTTTATTGCTTCTCTTTTTCATCATATTACTTATAACCCTAACATCGGGTATAAAGAGCAAGGTTTGATGGGAATATGATGGGTGATGGAAAATCACCAATTGAGAAGTTTGACGGATCAAATTACGGGTTATGAAAGATGCAGATCGAGGATTACCTGTATGGTAAAGATCTATATCAACCCCAGGGTACGAAACCAGAGGCCATGAAAGAGGACGAATGGAAATTGCTGGACATAAAGGCGATGAGCATGGTGCGCTTGTCGAGGTCCATAAACATTGCTCTCCACACAACTAAGGCGAAAACTACAAAGAGATGTTAGAAACATTATCAGAGATGTACGAGAAGCCATCGGTAGAGAACAAGGTTCATCTAATGCGACATCTTTTCAACCTAAAGATGTCAGAGAGTACTGCGGTTGCCGATCATCTCAACAAGTTCAACATGATACAAGCCCAATTGAGGTCGATTGATATTGATTTTGATGATGAGGTCCAAGCCCTAATTTTACTGTCCTCTTTACCAGAAAACTGGAGCGGAACGGTTACCACTGTTAGTGCTTCAGCGGGGTAGGATAAGATGAAGTTTGACGAAGTTAAAGATCTGATTATTAGTGAAAAAATTCGCAGAAGAGGATCGGGCATAACTTCAGGGTCAGCTTTGAATACGTAGAATAGGGGCCGATCACAATTAAAGGGTAAATTTAATCGAGGTAGATCAAAATCAAGGGGCAGAAGCAAGTCAAGAAAGGACAAGAGTGAGATCAAGTGTTGGAATTATGACGAGTTAGGTCATTACCAGAACCAGTGCAAAGTACCATTGAAGAAGGATAATAAATCAGCTAACACAACAACAGAAGATATTGCAGAAGCACTTATTTTGAGTGTGAGCAGTCCATTATAATCGTGAGTTTTAGATCCAGGTGCATCGTTTCATTCTTGTAGTAGCGCTGAGGTCATGGAACATTATACTCCTGATAATTTTGGGGAGGTTTACCTTATTGATGATGAGCCTTTGAAAATTCTAGGAAAGGGAGATGTTCGGATCAATACTCTAAATAGTTCTGTATTGCAGTTGTGTAACGTGAGACACATTCCTGGTTTGAGGAGAAAATATACTTTCAGTAGGGCAGCTGGATGACGAAGGTTATGTTGTGACCTTTGGATGTAGTAACTATAAGATAACCAAAGGAGCCATTGTGATGGCTCGAGGAAAGAAGGAGGGTACGATGTATATGATAACTAGTACCAAAGACTGCATTGCTATTACAGAAAAAAATAGTGAGGCGGGTTTATGGCTGTAACGACCAAGTTTTTATTGTCTTATAATATTAAGCCCAATTTTTTCTTAATTATATTCTATTGTTACAAATACACTAAGCCTAATATTCAAATCCAATTGAATTATTTTGAATTATTTTATTATAATCAAATTAATAGATTTTAGTTTTTAAAATAATTTCAATTTCTAAAATTATTATAATTTATTTATATTATAGTTATTTTTAATAATTTAAAATACTATTGGGTCGTTCACGGAATTATTTGATTTAAAACTTAAGTCGTTATTGGGTCGACTCTTTTCGGACTTTAAAAACGAGCCCAACGACAAACTAAGTCCACTAAACCTCTACCCTAACTTTCCAAATTTAAAACTATTCTTGGTATATAAAGAAATCCCAAACCAACATCAACATTCACAACTTTTCTGCATACAGCCGCAGTCAAATAACAGGCAAAAACCATTCTTTTATTCTAAAATTTTTCGAAGAACACAATTGATTAATCCCCACATTTCTTCATTTTTTCTACACCACTCAATCTCCAAATTCTACCCTACGGTCGCATGAGGTAACTCATTTTTGAGATTTCAAAGAAACAAATTCATCTTTCAAACAATTGTTTTTCCCAGCCATTTTCAAACCACCGCTGCCGACCACAACATCACAAAACCATCAACTCCAACCCAACCCGAAACCTCAGCCGAATTTCCATCACCACCATGTTTTTTCCCGAAGGTCTCCAGGCCCGAACAACCACCACCCGGAACCCCGACTCTGCCACGACGAGCTTTCATGAACCCAAGGGTCGAAGCCTTTCTCGAACCCAAAGCCCGACTCCATCGCAGGCAAACCGAAACCCGACCGACTGAAACCCACGTCGACCCAAACTGTCTACACCCTAGACAGCCCGCAATTTCATTATCAACGCCGGAAACTCACGTCGCCAGAATCGCCACCACGCCGCCGAGCCCAGCCGATGGAGCCCTTGCCATCACGGGTCTTCGCCCATCGACAGAGATGCTGAGCCACCGCAGAGCCAGAGGTCATTGCCTCAGCCGCCGCAGCCGTCGATTGAAGGCGAAGCTGCTGCCGTTTCCTTCCGCCGCCGCTCTAATTTCCGCCGCCATCGCCGCGTGACTTTGCCGGAAAGGGGGTTGTCCAGTCGAAGTCAAAGGAGGGGTGGGTTTCGCCCCGTCCATCACCCGGCTGCCGGAGGATGCCGCCGCTAAGCCTATCCTTGCCATTAGCCGCCAAACGTCGTCACCACCGGGGCTGCGCTTTAGCGCCGCCGTTTCGCCGGAGAGGTGCTGGCCGATTCGGGTTTTTGGAGAAGGAGAAAAGAAGGAGGAAGGAAAAGAAAGAAAGGGGGCAGACGGGTTAATGAAGGATTAGGGCTGAGCCCATTTATTTAATCCAAACCTTCCAAAAATTTCAATTTGACCCCAGCAACTTTATTCCATGTTCAATTGATCCCCAAGACTTTTATCCTTGTTCGATTGAGTCACCAATTTTATCCAAACCGAAGATTCAGCCCCCAAGTTTACAATGAACTCCATTCTAGCCCAAAGAACTTTTAAATTATTTTATTTTCCACCCCTCCAATTTCAAGAACATTACCAAAAGCATCCATATCTACCATTTTATTTAAAATTCCATGACCGGGCGTTCGAATCAAGGTTACGAATTCATTATTTTTGCAATTATTCCAAATTAATTTTTAAACCCAAGTTCTAAGTTAAGCTATTATATTCAATGTAGGAAACYAGGGTTCTCGAAACTAGGATTTTCAAGCACGAGCATCTACATTCGCATTTTCACGAAACTACATTTAAAGGTGGGTGATTCTAAACTCTTTCAAAACTATGTTTGTCTATATTAAATGGTATTATATGAATTATCTATGTCTCAACGCAACATTCCATAGTAGCTTTTGAGCTAAAACAATGACAGTGTATTTTAGCCATTCATTTATGATTTATATGATTTCTTCTTAACATTGCCGAACGTGTTCCATGTTTGTCTATGTTAAATGCGATTATATGAATTATCTATGTCTCAATGCAACATTCCATAGTAGCTTTCGGGCTAAAACAACAGAAGCTTTCGGGCTAAAACAACAGTAGCTTTCGAGCTAAACAACAGTAGCTTTCGAGCTAAATCTATGGTTGGCCAACATCTATGAACGACTGACAGTGTGTTGTAGCTATTCATTTATGGTTTGTATGATTCGTATTTGTTTCACCCCAAAAAATGACCAATGTTAAGATTGCCTGAAGCCCTGAATACCTTCCTGATCTGCGCCACAAACAAGAGTTAGGAAGGACCACCGGTGATTTTCCGGTGGAAACCTCTCCGATACTTAAGTCAGTAAGCGTTTGAGGTATTTTCCAAGAAGAAAATAAGAAAGCCTCAGAAGAATGACATACCTCTCTCAGCCTTGGGGCCGAGATATTTATAGCTTTCCTTAGTGGGGACCCCAGCCGGGATCTAAGGAACACATGGCGCGAATTAAGGGCCGTTACCCAACAAATTCTGACAAGTGATCCCACCTGTCTCTTTGTTGGGAATATGAGAAACAGTTCTCTCTTTCCAGATCTTCCTCATTTCCATCCTTCAATTTAACCTGGTCCACAATACTTCGTCTTCTCTTTCCTCTCGCTCCTGCTGTTTAACAAGCCAGCCCTTGCTAATACTGAGGAAGAGCTCTATTTTTCCGGAGACCCAATCAGTCTTTTGACCCAGGTCAGGCTAATCCCCACTTCCAGGGCTTCGACTGGAGATAACCTCAGGACCTTCAGTGCTCTTGCAAAGGACCGAGTCAGGGGTCTTAAGGGAACCGTCTTTTCCCACATCTTGTTCTGCCCAGAGGGCTAGCTAGGTCCTTTTGAGACAGAGCTACCCCGAATTAGATCTGACATATATCCTGTCCTACCAACTCCTCCCCCCATCAGTTGGGGTAGATCGGTAATATCCCCAGGACCTTCGAAATAAATGTAATCATTTTGTCTTTTATGACTTCTCGTACTGGGTAATCTCGAGATATCCGCCTGCCAAAACAGCCCTAATTATTGGCGCTAGTGGTGTCGATCCATATTCCCCCAACGGTTGCCACATCCACACGTCTTTTCAGGTACCGTACCTGATTGGTCAACAACACGTGTCTAGATTCAAGGCGGTTAGCGTTCCAGCTCGCTGCCCAGGGCACGGTTCCCCTGCCCGCATTAAATGCGAAGATCCCATCAAATCCCGCTTTTTCCTTGATTTTCGTTTTTTAAATTGATCCTCCTTCCTTTTTTCCCTCCAAAATACCTTTTATCCTTCATTCTTATATTTCTATTTCTCGAAAACCCTCTAAAGGCTCCTTCTCTCTTTTCCTTGCAATATTTTGGCGACTTCTGCTTCTCCAGTAATCTTCTTCTAACTTCCCCAGCAATTATTACCAGGTACCCTTTCTCCTTATATACTCTTTAATTATGTCAATTTCTTCTTATCGAACCAACTCCGCCAAGGAGAGTTCGTCGGAAGCATCTCCGGTGAACTCTACCTCCACCGTGAACCTTTCCTCCGCCGACTCTTATGTGACTGCCCCGGGGAGGGGGCCACCGGCGATCTTACCCCCTCCCCCTCCTGGCAACTTATCCTCGATAGTTAGAAATAGGACCCTTAAAGAAATCCGCGTCAAATTTCCTATCTCCGATATGTTCTCTTTCACTAACCCTGCACCCTGCGAGGGGGCATCCTCACCTCCCGCCGGTCATCTTACTTTCTATGTAGATCAATTCTACGCAGGGTTAAGCCTACCTGTCCATCCCTTTGTCCAAGCTATTTCCAGGCTGTACTGTATCCCAGTACAACAGTTCTTACCCAACGCCTTCCGTGTTATGGCCGGATTCCATCTAGCCGCCCAATATGCCCGAATTACCCCTACAGCTCAGCTTTTCTTCTCTCTATTCCAGGCGAAGAGCTCTTCCGGGTTTTTTCTACTTATCTGGGCGATCAGACGTCCATTTTTTGTCAGGTCTTCATTCTTCTCACAAGGCCTGGAAAAAGAAGTTCTTCTTTGTCCAGTGCTCAGGGGATTGGGGCTTCCCCACCGAACCCATCGCCTTTTTGCATCCTCAAATACGCTTACCTCGAGGGGACAGGTCGTCAGATCTGAAGGCAAAGCTCGCCCTCTTAAACCAGAACCCCCTTGACTTGTCCAAGATGCTTACCGTCAAGCTCTTGAACTTTTTTAGCTCTCAACAAGGACACGGTCCTTTGCCACCCAAGATCGGTATTTTGTTTTATTATCGCCACATATACTTTTATTATTTTACTTTACTCTATTTCTAACCCTTTCAATTCTCTGTCTCAGAAAAGATGATGCTAGCAAAGATAGAAGCCAAGGCTCGCAAAGAGGCTGCAGGGAACCAAAAAAGTCCTCTGGGAGAGCTTGCCAGAGCTGCTCAGGCTTCTGAAGAGGTCCTGCTCGCCACGCCACTCCAGAGCCAGCCTCAGGCGCCAACTAGAGCTACTGAGCCCATCGCAAGAGATTCGGAGACGCGGAAGAGTCCCAGCCGGGAACGAGCAGGTCAGGCTTCAACAATTCCGGAGGAGGAACAACAGCTGAAACGGAGAAAACGAAGCCGAGCTGACCCCACGCCTTCATCCCCGAATCCTTCTCAGACCGCTCTTCCCCTTGATCCTCAAATTCTGCCTCCGTCTAGTTCTCAAGTACCCCCTATCCCAATCAGACCTTTTTCAACAGGTCAGTCTTGAACTGCCCCGGGGAAGTAGCGAGGCAATTCATGATGGGGTTAGCTTCTACATACGACCGGAACATAGTGGACAAAATGTCTGAACCGGAGCTGGTTGAGTTCTACTGTAAGGCAGAAGCTCAGGTATAACTTTCCCCGCTTCTTTCATCCTTAATTTTTCAAATTTTTTCTACTTACCCTTTCCTGGCGCCAGGCCGTTGTAGGATGGGCATCTCTGTTGGCCCGAGCTAGGGGCTCTTTGCTGCATGCTGATCTTAAAGGGGAAATCAAGACGTTGAGGAAGCAGGAATCAGAGCTGCTAGCTAAGGTTCAGGAAGCCCAGGTCAAATTAAAGGGTTCAGAGATCGAAATAGATTTACTGAAGGCTGAGCTTTTCAAGGCCAAAGAACTGGAGGAGAAGCAACGAGAGCTCATCCTTCTTCGTGAGCACGAGCTGAAGGAGAAGTTGAGACAATCCAGAGCTGACGGAGTGGATCAAGGTCGTCTAGAAGGGCGTGCCGAAGGGAGATTAGAGTTTCTCAACTCTGAGGAAGGGTCACGCCTAATACAGCTGACCAGAGAAATCACTCGCCGTGCTTTCCTGGGTTCTGAGGAGCTGTACTATCTTCTTCTTCCAGAGGCAGAGGTCTATTATGGATTGGGCCTTGATGCCCACGCCAAATGGGTGGCCGAGCACCCCTCTACCCCCTTTGACCGATCTGCCAAGATCGAAGGCGCCAACGAGCCCACCTCTTTCTCTCATGTTCCAGCAGATGACCGCATCCATTTGCTAGATCCAGTGGCTTTTGCTGACCATATCCGTCAGTCCTTCTGCTCTTCTTCATCGGCTTCCTCTCCCCCCCCCCGAGCAGTCGTTAGCAATGGTTGCTGCAGGTTCCCCAACCTTTGCTAACCTGGGTGATTTGCAAGATTCTGCCCAGTTCGAGAAAGATTTGGGGGAGACGTCTCAGTCCCCAATATAGTCATGAGGAGGAGTGTGGATTTTAGCCGACCTTCATGAAGAGCTCAGCCCTGAAAGGAAATCTTCTGCCTTGCTTTTCTGAACAGACCTATATGCGATAGCCTGTGTGGCCGGTTTTTATCATTTTCTGACGTGTAATATGTACTCAAACTTATCTATATTAATGTCTGTTTGATGTTTTTTGTCTTGTTGCGACTCCTGGTTTTTAGGGTTTCCTGATTTTTCGGGAACCCTAGTACTTTTTGATTCCCTTCACACGCGCTTTTATTTCTTTAAATATGCTCATGCCTTCACTATTTCACCAGTCCATCAAAAAATGTCTTCCTCCCCTCTGATCGAAGAACTCAACGTGGTGAAGAGAAAAAACATCTCCCTAGTTGTGGAGAAATTCAAGCTGTCCGACCAACTGGTCGCGCTCAAGGAGAAAGTCGACTATCTCTACCGACTGCTAGAAAGAAAACGCCAGAAGAAACGTTTCTACAAAAGAGAATGGACTGAACTCCGACAAGTGAACCGTCAACTCCAAGAGGAGAAGGCGGACCTGGCCGAGTCTGTAGGCCGCTTGGCCGCTGTCGCCGGTGAGGTTRRGACGCTTGCCGATCGCTCTGACAAATATCYCCGCCGCCTGRATGAAACGGAGCYTGAGCTCTGGCGAGTTCGGCGYGCTCTGGCTTCAGATCGAGGATCCTCTCYTAGCTAAACGTTTTAGCTTTAATTTTTCAATGTTRTCTTTGTTGTAATCTCGTGTAATCAAAGTTGCCAACCTATTTCTGGAAGGGTGTGGGCAACCAGCATTTCTTGCAATAATATATGAGTTTCTTGATTTTCTCCATTTCCTTAATCTCACACATATGATAATGTTAACTGCCAGGGGCTTTACCTCTGAAGGTTCTGCAGCTTAGTCCTATCTTAGCACATTCGTACGTGTTTGCTAGATGACAGGTCAGGCTTGTATACATAGGCCAATTAATTGGCTCTTATCACCCAGGTCAGGGGATCCATCTCCTTGGTCTGGACCCATGCTAAAGCTGGGTAAAATCAAGTTTTTAAACTGTTCATCAAGAAAATTTTTAGGACCCCATCTTTAGCCAATCCTGGCTTATATTGACCATCGGGTCGAGAAAATTTTAGGACATCTGTCCTTAGCCAATCCTGGCTTGAACTAACAATCAGGTCAGGAAAATTTTAGGACATCCGTCCTTAGCCAATCCTGGCTGGAACTGACAATCAGGTCAGGCAAAATCATGGGCAGACGCCCTTAGCCAATCCTGGCTGAAACTGACAATCAGGTCAGGCAAAATCATGGGCAGACGCCCTTAGCCAATCCTGGCTGACTGACCATCAAGTCAGGTAAAATCAAGGGCAGCCGCCTTTAGCCAATCCTGGCTGACTGACCATCAGGTCAGGTAAGATCAAGAGCAGCCGCCGTTTAGCCAATCCTGGCTGACTGACCATCAGGTCAGGCAAGATCAAGGGCAGACGCCCTTAGCCAATCTTGGCTCTTTTTTGCGTGCCAAACTCTAATTTAGTTTCCCGCCTTTTCCAAGCCCTCTGCGCGCCAAGTCAAAGTGATTTCACGCCTTAACGTGTCAAGCCAAAACGATTTCCCGTCTTTACTTCTCTTATATAATGGCGCCTTCCCCAGCTTCTTTCTTGCATAATGGCGTCTTCGTCATCTCCCAACGTCTTTTCCCATGAGGAGCATATCCGCCTACTTCAGAAGAAAGGTCGTCTGAAGGCAGAAATTGCCAGATTGCAGGATCAGCTGCAAGATCGCGTGGAGAAATTGGCTGAGAAGAAATCAGAATTCCGTAATGGAACGACAACGCCTCAAACAAATCATTGCTGGCTTGAAGAGGGAGAACGCGGAGCTGCATGTTGATTGGGACATC
>BMAC01001284.1:148650-159690 GCA_014905375.1 Phtheirospermum japonicum | reverse complement strand
TTCTTATCCTTCTTGCAGGCATTAAGAATAGCACGTAGAGGTACATCAAACGAGGGTCAGGGGAATGCTGAAAATGAAGGTTGCTAGGGAGGACGATGTTGCTACTCATGTTGGTTCCCCGATACCAACATTGCCACAGGATAAGTCTGCCTCGTCCTCTAGTGTTGCTGCTGATGCTAATTCCCCTGCTCATACTTCGCCTCCATCTACGGCTTCTGATCACTCCGAGTCCTCCACGGGTGCTGCTTCTCAGACCCCTGAGCTTGAGGATATGGTACCTTTCTCAGAGAAGTTTATTAATGCTGATGCCGAAGAGTTGTTTGCTGCTTACCGAACCAGGCATATGATCACCGAGCGCCGAGTCCAGGTTGAGCTATTTGAGAAGCAAAACCTAATTGCCTATCTTCCACACAGAGGTATGTACTCCACAGTTTCGACTGCCATGCCTTTTGTGCGTGATGTTGTGGTCAAATTTTATGCCAATCTTTTGTCGTCTATTGTTGATTTGGAGTCTGTGAATTATGGCAAAATTTATCTGCGTGGCAATGTTTTTCTTTCACCCCTGCTTTGATTGATGAATTGTTGGCACTTAGCCATACCGGGGTGACTCGACTGTGGATGATATGAACGAAGTTATATCCTTTTTGTCTGGTGTGGTTGGTTCATGCGTGGATTGAACAGCTGCCTAGTACCCGTCTTTCCTCTTTGTATTCTATTTTGCATAAGGTTGCTATATGTAACTGGGTTTCCCTCCAAGAACACAACCTGTGTTACGCGGCCCCAGTCCCAGTTTCTGTATAGGGCTTTGGAGGGGAATCAAGTTTAGCTTTGGGCAGCACGTCTTTGATATTGTCACCAAGGTTCGCCATCACAAGTCCGCGGCCTCGCTCTGCTTTCCGTCCTTGATGTTTAGCCTGTTGGAGAATCAGGGCTTGACGCTTCATCTTGAAGATGTGCTCACTGGAGAGGCTGACTGGTTTGCTTTGCGAGGGCAGCATATTACCGGTGCTCGAGTTATTGATCTGCCATGGCAGGCGCCTTTTCCGAGGCTGATGTTGATAAGGATGTTGGGACGAGCGATACCATCATTGGTCTGCAACTGGGTCAGCTGAGAATCAATCCAAGCCACATGCGCACGAACAACCTGCGCAGACATACGGACCATGTTGGGACCAATGATGGTATCGCTCGTCCCAACATCCTTATCAACATCAGCTCGAAAAGGCGCCTGCCATAGCAGATCAATAACTCGAGCACCGGTAATATGCTGCCCTCGCAAAGCAAACCAATCAGCCTCTCCAGTGAGCACATCTTCAGGATGGAGCTTCAAGCCCTGATTCTCCAACATGCTAAAGATCAAGGACGGAAAGCAAAGCGAGGCCGCGGACTTGGTGCGAACCTAGTGACAATATCAAAGACGTGCTGCCCAAAGCTAAACTTGATTCCCCTCCAAAGCCTATACAGAAACTGGGCCTGGGGCCGCGTAACACAGGTTGTGTTCTTGGAGGGAACCCAATTACATATAGCAACCTTATGCAAAATAGAATACAAAGAGGAAAGACGAGTACTAGGCAACTATTCAAACCACGCATGAACCAACACACCAGACAAAAACGAAATTACCTCATTCATATCATCCACAGTCGAATCACCCCAGTATGGCTCAGTGCCAAACAAATCATCAATCAAAGCAGGGGTGAAAGAAAACACTTTGCCACGCAGATAAATTTTGCCATAATTCACAGACTCCAAATCAACAATAGACGGCAAAAGATTGGCATAAAATTTGACCACAACATCACGGACAAAAGGCATGGCAGTCGAAACTGTGGAGTACATACCTTTGTGTTGAAGATAGGCAATTAGGTTTTGCTTGTCAAACAGCTCAACCGGGACTCGGTGCTCGGTGATCATATTCCTGGATTGGTAAACAGCAAACAACTCTTCGGCCTCAGCGGTAATAAACTTCTCTGAGTAAGGTACCATATCCTCAAGCTCAGGGGTCTGAGAAGCAGCATCCATGGAGGACTCAGAGTGATCAGAAGGAGTAGAGGGAGGCGAAGTATGAGCAGGGGAACTAGTATCAGCAGCAGCAGAACTGGAGGACGAGGCGGACTTGTCCTGTGGCAATGTTGGTATCGGGGAACCAACATGAGTAGCAAGATCGTCCTCCCTAGCAACCTTCATTTTCTTCTTATCCTTCTTGCAGGCATTAAGAATGTCACGAAGAGGTACATCAAACGAGGAGTCAAGGGAATGCTCAAACAACTCAGGATCAAACTCGGGTTGATCTTGATGAGCCGGAGATGGAGGGGGAACCGCAGTAGTCGGATTGGAAGAGCTAGTGACCTCCCCAGTGATAAAATCCAGAATTGTGTAAGGATGGGAGGAATACTCTGTTTCAGTGGAAGCAGGGGACACTTTAATGGACGCCGGGGGAAATTTCTTCTCGGACAACGACACAGTTTGTTTCTGGCGAGTAAACCTCTTCGCCGATAGACTAGGGGCAGAAGTAAACGGCAGCACGGACTCCTCAACCAGAGCGGCGGGAACATAGTCTTCATCATCAGGGTCGGACATCACGGTGACATCCTCCGTGAGGTTCATATGCTCAATCGGCACATTTCGGCGCGGCCCCGCCTTGCTCTTCGGTACTGCGGGCGGCACAACACCGGGAGGAGTATTGCGCAGGTGCCTTGACCTTTTCAAAGTATGGTTTCCCACTCGTCCAAATGTTTCAGCAACAAACGCCAAATCCGGGGGATTATCAATGTTGATTTCATTCCCGGGCTGTCCTGGGAATACTTGTGCTTCAGGCGTGGCGTCAATTGGTGCCGGAACTGGCACAGCAACGTGAGAATTGTGCGCCAGCGAGGATGGTAGCGATGTTGTTACCGGTGGTGGGTTTGAAGAGGAACCACCACCGATTTCTTCGCGTATGTCCAGCCCACCAACTCTAGGATAGGGCGCAGGAACCTGTTCGCCGGAGCGACGAAACCCTACCGGCAACTCTGGAACAGATGAGGGCGGCGCAAGTTCGACATCCTGCAAATTCTAAGAAACACAAGAGCAACAAGAAATAGAGATAATTTGGAGAGAGGTAAAAGAGCTGGAGAGTTTAATTGCAGAAGGGTAATTGATAAGTGATCAAACGGTAAAAGGATTCTGGTATTCATACTTTTCAAGAAAACGACCGTTGCCAAGGAGAGAAAAGAAGAGAAAATAAAGGAAATAAGCCCTAATTTTACATGCTGGCGGATTTTGGGACTAAAACAAGATTTTGTTTCTTAAACCATTACCACTCCCCCTTAATCTAGGCAACGTGATCAAACCCACTCTTCCATTATCACCTTTTTTTAAGAAAAAATAAATTGCACCACTCTTAAAACAAAACTGGCCAAAGTAAAAAAAAAAAAAAAAAAAAATTGGATTAAGCGAAGCATCAGCCTAGTAGTATCAATCTTGTGCAATGTAAATTTCACTCTCCAAATAAAACTCGGTATTTCCTGTCCAAATAAATGAACCATCAGCCCAGTAGGATCATAAGATTCTCGACGTCCCTTTCCTTGCTCATTCATCAAGCAATTGAACGCGGTAAATATTTTCCGCTCGAGTCTTTGACAAATTTAATGGGTCGAGAATAAACGCGGGCCGACCAAGCCGGGTGGTAGTTTTTCCCGAATCGGGTCTCGATTATTTTGAATATGGGTCCCTCGGTAAGGCCATATTTGGCACACAGACTTTTCGATTCAGCCCTCAGTTCGTCCCAGAGAGGAACCAAAATTAAATAAATCCAAAAATCAATCTAAATTTGAAAACTATCATCCAAGAATATCTAAAAAAGGCCTTGGGGTTTGATTATGTATTGAACTTTAAGGTTAGTTTTTGTAATTACCCCAAACTCCAGGGGCAGTTTTGTAATTAAACCTACACTTTAACAGAAAATTCTCAAAATACCTCATTTTCTTCCAGGCATGATAGGCTTGCCGGCAAATAACTCAGCAAGAATGATTGACAACGCACACACACAATACAATACAATACAATACACACACACACACACACTATTAGCTTCTTTTTTTTTTTTTGCAAACACTCCCTTATTCCATTATACCTCACTTTTGAGTGCCGAAGAAGCTGTCCCACATTCTTCTGAATCGATAGCGAGGAGTACTTCCAGAAGAGCCAACGCCGAAGAAGGAAAATCTTTGAACGACTCAAAAACTCGACGTTTGTATACGCGCTGCGATTTGAAACTGCTCGCATGCGGTAATTTTGCTTTTCTCCGGTACTCGTCCGCAGGCGAACTGTGCAACTTGAATATCTTTTGCATTTGCTCCACCTAACAATATAATGTGCATTTCATTATTTTACTCGGTGCGGTAATTAACTTCTAATTTTAGAAAAAAGTGATTCATCGTTGCAGAAACTAAAAGTAGCTAAATAAGTTGTAAAATTATTTTATTTGCAAGTGAAAGGTGAAACTATAAGATCTTAGATTCTGATTAATTTACATAGAATTTAAAACAAAACTTGACATTTAAAAACACTAAATTCTAGTTGTACAATCTCAAAACACCTTTGTTAGCATAATTGAAAAAAAAAAACACAAAAAAACACATAGAATTTTGAAAATCACAAAAAGCCCCTGGAGGTTTGATTAATTAAACTTTAGGGGTAGTTTTGGTAATTACCCAAACCTCAGGGTTAGTTTGAAATTAACCCAAAACTGAGAATTTTCAAAGTCTTAAAATACTTATGTTATACAATTTACAAAAAAAAAAAAAAAAACTATAGAATTTTGAAAATTACAAAAATCCCCTGGAGGATGAAATAACTATTAAACTTTAGGGGTAGTTTTTGCTAGTAACCCATAACTTTATAACAAAAAGAGTCAAAATACCTCTGCTGGCTTAATTGCGAAAAAAAAATCCATAGAGCTTTAGAAATTACAAAAAGTCCATTGGAATTCGATTATGTATTGAACTTTAGGGTTAGTTTTTGTAATTAGCTCAAACTTCAGGGGCAATTTTGTAATTAAACCTAAACTTTATAATAACAATAAAAGTCTCAAAATACCTCATTTTTTCCAGGCATGATAGGCTTGCCAGGGAATAACTCAGTAAGAATGACTGACAACACACACACACGTTTATAATCTCAAACAAAGGATCACTTATTTATCCTCCATTTTGTTAATATTGTTAACTATTAATGCTGAGGTGCCGCAATGAGAGTGTTCCGGATCTGAGGTGGACCAATAAAAATAGGCAAAAAATAACGTGTTGTGTTGTGGTTCATAGGGGGGTTGTTTTGGTATGAGGCCAAAATTTTGACCCCCTATTAATAACAACTTTTTATTTTATTTTTGTTAAATTTGTAGCCCACCTTGTTTCACGCAGCAGTTCGTGTATCCCTTTTTTCTTCTCCTTTTTTCTTCTTCTTTTTTCGTCTTCTTTTCTTTCTCCAGAAATATTATTCACAAATAATCTTCATCGGTCGCATCCCTCAAATTGGGTTTTTTCTAATTTTTTCCTTATCTTAAATTATCCTTAAAAACTAGGTTAATCCTCTAAAGCGCCGTTCCTCTCTTTTTTTTTTTTCATTTCTACTCTTAGCCCGTAAAACAAATCCTCTAAGCGCCGCTCCCTTTTTCTTTTCATTTCTGCTCTCAACCCGTCGAACAACACATCTCGGTATCTCTAGGTCAGTTTTTATCTTACTTTCCATTCCATTTTTTGTTTTCCGAAGGTCTGTTCCAAGGTTTTCCGAGATCTGATATCTGTTTCTATGTAATTCTATCAATCTGATAGTTTTCGATCTGATTTTTTTTTTTTTTTTTTGAGATACGAAACCACACCCACTTTTTTTATTCTTCATAAACTCATCAACTCGAATTGTTTTTTTTTATTCTTTGAATCTATTCGTAAATTTAAAATGTGTTTCCTCTGAGCCGAAAATATGTTCAACCAATTCCGGTTATGTAATTAGACTATTTTAAATTTTTTTTAAATTTATTCGATTCCATTTTTTTGATATCTGCCCAATTTTGAACATATTGTAGATGTGTAAGATATAGATCTAGAATTTTAAGACTCGATCCGTATTTTTTCAGCAAATCTCTACATAAAATGAAAAATGGAGACCCTTGAATTGAATTTGACTAGAAAATGATTTACTCGGAGGTTGACTGATTTCCCCCCAATTGGGCTCCCCTCGGGCCAGTTAATGGGCAAAATTTTGTTATTAGGTTTTTTTGGAAGACTTAATTGGGGATTTTGTGCTGAATTTTTCGCCAATTCAACACCAAGAAATTTATCATTCTACTTTTCAACCACTTGACCCAACTTATTAAAAAAAACATCAACACGTTATTTGGATTATAGGAACTTAAAAAACCGACAAACAAAACTAAAGAGACTAGTCACTGTATGATACTTCTACTCCAATTTACGGTGACCGAAATATTAATTAGATTGTAAATTCAATTCCAATTCTAGAACAATAGCACCGAGATGATTCAATAATGACACAACATTTGGATTAATAAGAAAAATATATCAATCATTAGCCACAGCATTCACTATTTTTCATTTGCCAGAAACAATGGGGTCACTTACTTTACATCAATGCCCCGTCTGTTGAAAAACCAAATCCAGTGTTACATACATGTTCATACAAGTTTCTGTAAATATCTTGAACAGAAACATAGATTAATAATACGCGTATCTCTCCTTAATCTGGCAAAGCAGTTCCTCTCTCGAGATTATTCTTGATCTCGAGCGTGTACTTTCCAAAAGCTCGCTCGATCTTCTTGTTGAAATGCTCATTACGGTCGTTGATCGAGTCAATATCCTTTTCTTCTCGGAACTTTCTCCTCCTGCTGAAGACTCTCGACTTTCCCTCCCTCTCCTTGAGCTCCTTCACCATTCTGTTAATATTATCCTCAGAGATCTTTGGAGCCTGTTCAAAAAATCACAATAACATGAGAATTGCTTCCAGATAAATTACAAATATCACCCCCGAAATGTCTTCTAAGTTTTGGGATAATTACAAATATCACCCCCGCAATTGTCTAAAAAAAAACTCCAGTTATCTTTGAAAATTAAAAATACCTTTGTATAGAGAAACAAATGTACTTTTGAAAAGTGAACGAGAATTAAGTTTTTGTGTAATTTGGCAAAAACCTCAATGGTAATGTTTGTAATTAAAAACCCTAAATAATGGTCCCAGCTTGAAATAAGTTTAATGCTTACTTTTCCGTATTGCAGACTTGAAGCCTCTCGGTAGAACTCTTGATCTGCTTCTTTCATTTTGTTGTACTCCTCGAGGTCTATATTCATATTCTTTGTTCTTTTCTTGTATGCATTGTACAATGTTTTCTGATTGAAAACTGTACAGATAAACATGTCAATTGCCAATCGAAATACAATGTTAAAAAGAGGAAAAAAGGGAATGCATGTACGACTGGGAAAGGCCAGAAAAGAAATCAAACATGAATAACTTACGACAGAAGTAAATAAGCCAAGGTTTTCACTATTTATCACGAATTTGAGCAGTGCATTACAAGATCTTCCCACAATAGATAGCATAGCAACCAAAATAACGTACACTGAAATGTCCACTGTCCTATCATCTACTTAATGAATTATGTTGATGTACATCATACGGGTACCTATTATAATGGGCTGTTCATTTCACTGTGCTCAGTCGATTTATAAAAAGCAGAAAATACTACTCTCGAAGCTTCTTTCTTTGTAAATGTGATTAAAGGAACTACAAGATAATGTCATTATACGAAGAGTTTGTCCCTAAGTTCAGTATTTGAGGCTGTTAAAATGCACGAGTAAGAAACTCTGCAAGGATTAGAAATGATACAATCGACGGTATAAAGAGATTCTCAGATACTTCACACAATTAAAAAAAAATGACAGAAAAACCATCAAATAAAAAAATTCATTTTGAGGAACTGATCTTAGAAACTCGGGTGCGTTATGGTTTAACAAATATTTATTTTTGTACAATTTAAGCACAGCCATGGTAGGTAAGAATCATGTGCCAATTGGAAGAATCAGAAACCAGAGAGCATTAAAAATTAAAAGCAACAGAAAGGAGTAATAGTCAATTACCATCCCAACCAGCAGGAGCAGGCTCTTTCTCCCATTTCTTGTACTTGGACTCTGCCATCTCTTGTGTATCCAACATATATGCCTTGCTCATATCTAATCCATTGGCATCTAGAAGCTTCCCAATTTTCTTCTTCCTTTCCTCAAGCCATTTTTGCTTGGAAATCCCTCTAGGCTCCACTGGGACTTCAGTTTTTTTCTTCTCGGCAACCATCGCAGTATGATTGGCTTTTCTTGCCTCATTCTACATGTAATAGACAAGAGGGAAGATATAAAACACATACGGATAATTATCCATGATTACGAATGTGTCTTTTGTGATCAAATGCTGACGTATCTCTTACCATCTTCAACCTCAACTCAAATAACTTCTTTTGCCTCCCCGTAAGATTTACAATACTTTTGGCTGCATCATCATCATCATCTTCACCCGCACTGCCAATCTCCTCCTCATCAGAATGATTATCACGGCCATTGCTTTCAACATTGGCGCCTTCTCTTTGGTCGTGAGCAGCAATTTCATCTGGCTCTAAATTAACGTCAACATCTTTTGGGCCTACAGTACACAGATTAATAATTCAAGCCAAGAAAATTAGTAATAAACATGTCACCTTCTTCTCTAGGGAAAAAAACCATGACCATTAACAACTTCAATCATTTTTCATTGATTCACAACCCGCCACCATATCAGACAACACCAAAAGACATTAAACTAAAGCAAATCTTGATAAACTAGTCATACCCCACTAATCATACATTTCACCTCGTTATCTCGCACTAATCATTTATTCATCCTTTCATTTGCTTCAGTTAGAAATTAATTAAGGTAATAAAAGTAGCTAAGGCAACAAGAAACCAACCTGTATCGGTTTTACTCATCTTTTTCTTCGTTTCAGCAATAATCTTGAAGCAATACTCACTGCATTCATGATATGGGTTTGACGCGTTTCTGCAATCTGGATGCACCCTCCCTTCTTCGACCATAGCTTTCTCAAATATAACGATCCGTGCGCCAGATACCTAGAGAAGATACTATGCAAATTAACCCTAGCTAAACCATTAATTCAAAGAAATTGCAGCTTAATGAGGCTTGATACGCAAAATTACATGTGAATCCAACGAGCGATTTGAGAGAGCAAGGTTTAGAGCTACTACTATGGAGCGAGGATGAGGATGAAGAAAAGCAATTGAGGATTTGTTATTAATTTTTTTTTCTTGGAATCGGAGGAAAATAAAAATGGAAATAGTAAAATATCCTTAGTTTGAATCAAATCAAAAATATACTCACTTTTGATTTTTCAATACACTTTACTTTACTTTTTTTTTAATTAAATTGTAGCACATGGCCTTTTATTAAGAAGAACAAGAGTATGATCACATACCGATCAAAATAATAATCACTAGAGCTGGCAATAGGTCGGGCCTGAATTTTGTCACTGGACAATTGCACACATAGTACAAAAAAAAAGAAGAGACGCTAGACTACAGACAGAGTACAAAAAAAAATGGACAATTGCACACAGACCATTTCAAGAAAAAAGTTTAAATATCATCTATATTCTAACTGAAATCTCTGAAATACAAATAGAAAATCTTGAAACATAGAGAATGTGTTGAAAGATTCAATTCTATTGGTTTCTGTCTCACTTGTCAATGGTACAGGTTGATTACTTTAGAGACTACAAAATTTGAAGTTGATAAATTCCACTGAGCATATAATAACAATGAACCATGAAATTTTATTGTTTTCTCACTCCATAAGAGTTTTTATGTTAATTTATTTCTGGTTAAATTAATATCAAAATACATTTATTTCCTTCATATACGATAAATTTTTGTTGTACTATCCATTTTCTCCCCATGAACCCAATTCAGCTAAAATTTATGTATCAAAAGTACCAAACAGGGTATCAAAAAAGACGAAAAATAATGAATAAGCAGAAAGTCATAGAAGAAAAAAAGTAATTGAACTCTTTAACATCAAGGAAACAACAAAAATATTTGGCTTTAGCTCAACACAATTCAACAAATAGCCCTTAATTTCTAAAGCATGACGAGGTTCTCTCATGATAAGAAACAACATCAAAAATGAAATTCAATTGCCTCCATACGAGTCATCGGCAACATGGGATGAATTGACAACCACTGCATTATTTTTTAGGCGACGGCCAATGGGTTTTTATTTTTGCAAATTATTAAATTCAATTTCTCAGTTTTTTGATCTTGCGATTAAAATTGGCAAAATCAAAAAATATAATAAAATTACCTGATTAGGGTTCGGCGCAACGTAGCACTGCTGCAGCAGCGACGAGACGAACCGAGTTTGCAAATGAGTTCTGAGGTGGCTTGTGGTCGTGTTCGTGGAGGCGACGACGACAAGAATTGTCTTCGATATATATATATTCTTTACAAACTTCATGATTTCTTCTTTATTGTTTTATAAAATCAACCTAACTATAATATAGTCCCTTTCTGAACCTCAAGATTTGATATTAATTTTCTCCCAAAGCACTCAAGCCTCACGTATGTGAACAAAATCTTGCTCCCCCTTATTTATCGAATAAATGATGCTCATAATTAGTAGAATATCAAACGTTATTTAACAGAATATCCAATGTTACTTAGCATGTCATTTGTGTTTACATCCCTCTGTCTAGATCACTCTTTTTTCCCACATTTGTGTTTATCAAATAAATGTCACGTTAGTTAGCATCACCACTCACCATATTTAGAAAGATAGAGCACCACAAATGAGCAATATCAATATTTAGATCGGCTGAATATCCAATGTTATGTATCATGTCATTGTAATTGGTTGATTGATATTACTCTTGTTGCTATTAGTAGTAATAATACATTAAAACTAACATGTTAATGTATAGCATTACGAGTATTTAAAAAAAAAAAAAAAACA
>BMAC01001284.1:102662-121386 GCA_014905375.1 Phtheirospermum japonicum | reverse complement strand
TAATTATGAACCTTAGATTCAATCATATTGACATCTAACTATGCTAAAATTAACAATTAATTTCTAGCTATCGTTTTCAATAATCAGGAAACACGTGGTGTGACCCTCAATGGTTCAGGTGTAAGCTAGCCGTGGGTTCACAACACATTGTGATTCGAACAACACATTGTTCTTATATGAACTCGTCCCTTAGAGTCCCTGATTAAATAAAACTCATTTTACTTAATCACTGGTCAAACCAGAACCCAACGAATTATGAGAGGCGCCTAGCAACTACGCATCATAATCCCCTATCATCAGGACCATACCTATGCAACTAGCATGGGACAAAAGATATGGAATGCCAATATGTATAAAGGATATTATTACGAATAAAAACCGATTGTATTATAAGAGAATGGTCAGACCACAGCCGCAAGTTGGCTTGTTGGTCACCATATTCTAACAGTGCCTACTGTATTTGGAGTTTTGTAGTACTTCATGAACTTATGTATGTACATGAACTTCACCACTGAGATGCATTATTGGAGTTTTGTTAGAGGTATGTATATGCTATATTTCGTACCTTCCGTTTTTCTTAATTAGAAGTAGTGCTTTAATGCAGTTTTATAGGTGCTTTCTGAAAATTGAACAGTTTCAAGATATTATGGTGTTTGAAATTTATATTTTTTGTATATGAAAATGCTTAAATACTACGAGTTGTAGTTTTTTTAAAATTACATTGTAGGTGCTTTTTATACTTTGTGTGGTGCTTTGTCAAGAATACTTTTATTTGATGTCAAAAACTAATCAAATTAGTGTTTTTATTAATTACATTGGAGGTGCTTTCTTACATTTTGACACGCTGCTTTCCTAGATCAAATATACTTCTATTTTGAAGTGCATCTATATGAATATTGTAGTGCTTTCAACTGTACATTCTAGTGTTAAGTATATTTGTAGTGCTAGTAAAGGTATTTCCCAATGTTGTGTATATTTATAGTACTTTTAATTATGTTTAACAATTTTAGGTTCATGACGATGTGTACGATTTGGAACCTATACTATACCTATTTCACTTTTAAATAAGGGAGAATTTGTGACGTGCACAACTATATGAGACAGTTTGCAGATTATCATTTTGTAGTTTGCTGTCATTATTTTTTCTTTTACGAGTAAATAAAGTCGGGAAATATGTGATTGCCTCAGATAACTGAATAATTTGGAACATAATAGACATTACTTCGGGCCACTACTGCCTGATAGCTATTACTAGAGGTGTCAAAAGGATCGGGACGGGCCCAACGACCCAAAATGAAGATATTCCGTCGGGTCAGGTTGAATTCTCAAGATTAGGTTCAGAGAGCAAAAAAATTTATGTCCTTTTTCAGGCCCAAGAAATTCCAATCCTACCACCGGGCCATTTAGAACGAGCTATTTAGCAACTCTAGTTATAACGGCTATTTCGTTTCCATTTCATATTAACACTCAAAAATTGTCTCCTTCAGATCTTGGGTGATGGGGAACTGAACGTGAAACTCAGCTTCAAGGCTCGGGCTTTCTCGTCATCAACAAAAGAGAAGCTCGAGGCGGAAGGTTGCTCAATAACCGTTCTTCTAGGCCGAAAGAAATGGGTCAAACCATTCATGGCCAAGAATCTCGCCCGGGCTGAAGAATACTTTGCCAAGAAACGGGCCCAATCCGAATCAGTTGACTCACCTTTTGCTTGAGCCTCGTTAGAGATATAAATGTAAAGTTGTTATTGTTAGGTTTGTTTGCATTAAATCCAATTGAGTAAATTTTGTTGGATCCTTTTAATATTCGATCCAAGTGGTCTAAAATTGGGAGTGTTTGGCAGTTTTTTCTTTTTTTTAAATATATTGTCGGTTTATTATGAGGGATGTTGATTGTCAGCAAAACATTAAAATGTCTCTTGCAATTGTTACTGCCACTTTTATTCATAATTTCTTAAAGCCCAGCTGTTAGATTTGCCATTTTAGATGGTTGCACATGTAATTTTACTGGATTTATTTTAAATGATGGAAACCTACCAAATATTGAAATTGATCACGCCTGAGTGAGTAAAATTGTATCTGTGGAATGGAAAAATGGATATGAGATTTTCCTACTTTTGTTGCTGTTGTCAAATTGTAGACCCATTTAAAGAAAACAAATACACCCATACTGAAAATAAATTGATGTGCTCTTTTTTCCAAATTGGACAATTTTATTTTTAGCTCGTGTTCTTCTTCTTCTTATTTTTTTTCTTTTGGTTGAATTGATCTAAGGACCTAATGTTATATCTAATGTTAATATCATATGTATAATAATGATATTCCATGAGATTTGGTCTAATTATGGGGAGAAGTGATCATCGGTCATCTACTAAAATAAAAAAACTATGTTGGTGTGGTTTGTATTTGTTACTGGGTCATTGGTACACCCAACTTTTAAGTAGTAGCATATGTCAAATGGTTGTCACCAGTGAAAATCTTATAAATGCAACCAATACAATTTGTCACTAGTGTGGGAATATGCATCGGAAAAAAAATATGAAGGAGATAATTAACTATTAACTCGCAATTTGAAATAAATAAAAACAACCGAGAATCAAATAAAGCCGAAAAATAAGGAAATAAATTGGAGAACCTTAATTTATGGGATCTTGCGTAACTGCACATTAGATGAAAGACTAACATGCCATTTCCTAAATCAAATCAATACTAATGATAAATCCTAAACGTTCATCTCATTTAATCTAATGGCCCAGAATTAGCCCTAGGTTCACATATAATGACGTGGTTCTCATTTGAACCTAATTTTATATATATACTAGGATGCACCGACACGGAAATTGGACTCGTGACACGACACGCATACGCACTTATGACACGTAAATTATAGCGTAAAACAGGACACGACACGACAAAATATGATACTTTGAAGTGTCCGTGTATATAAGAATTTATCCACTTTAATTAAAGAATTTTTTTCATTAACCAATCCCTGCACTACAAAAAAAACACAGGTTTTCGAGGGATTTTTCCCTCGATTTTTAGGAAAATTCCCTCGGTTTTTGGAGAAACCGAGTGAAAAACCGAGGGCAACGTCCCCTCGGAAAAACTGTCCTCGGTAAAATTTTACGAGAAGAAAATTCCCTCGGAAAAATTTTTCGAGGGGAAAACCGAGGGTCAGTCCCCTCGGTTAAATCCAGTCGACGACCCTCGAAAAAACCGAGGGCAAAACTGAGGGTCCTATGCCCTCGAAAAACCGAGGGTCATCGAACCTCGGAAAGCCGAGGGTCCAGGGCCCTCGGAAAAACCGCGGGTCAAAGGCCCTCAGAAAACCGAGGGTCCAGGGCCCTCGGAAAACCGAGGGTCAACGGCCCTCGGTTTTTCAATTTTTTTTTTAAATTTTAAATTTAATTCCTATTTATTTAAAAATCCCCAAAAAATGAAAAATATCATTAATGAACATACAAATTAATAAACCAGTTATTATAAAAATATTTGAAAATTTAGAATTATTACATTCGTTCGACACAATAACAAAGTTTATAATAAATCAAAATATCTTAGGATGGGGGTGGGGGGTGGGACTGCTGCAAACGAGCATACAGCGTGGCCATCTGGGCATTAACCTACGCCTGAAATGCCTCCTGCTGCCGGCGCTGCTCCTCAATTGCCTCCTGCTGTCGGCGCTGCACCTCACGCTCCTCCTCACGTTGTCGCTCAAAATCGACATATCGCTGCTGGATCTGCTCGAGCTCCGCCTTCTGCGCCTCCTGAGCTCTTCTAGTGGCCTCCAACTCCTCTCTCTGCGCCTGGAGCTGTGCCTCGAGCTCTCTGACATGCGTCCGATCAGACTGAGAGGAGGTGGAAGAAGAGCTGCCTCTGAGGAAACCCTTTGCAGCAGCGAAATCCTTCCCGAACGAGCCGGTGCCGTAGATCTTTCCCTTCTGCGACCCGACGACGTCGAAGAAAACGTGATCAGAGTCAACCTCGGTACTCACATCCTGGGAAGACGCGCGTGCCCTCTCCAGGTTTCGCCCGTACTCCTCCTGAAATACAACTCGTTAGTAAATTTTACATAAAAAGCAAAAAACAAATTTAAAATAACAAAGAGACTCACATTAACAGTACTGGATCTCGCATTGATCCACGAGCCATCGTCCTTCATGTGTGTCGTACAAAAACCTGGTGCGCCTTGGTCTTTTGACCCGTCTCCCGCTCCTGTATCGAAATAGAACTTTCAAATAATTAACATTAAAATTAAACAAATAAATAATATATTATTATATTCCAAAAATACTTACGATATCCAGAGCATAATCGATATTAGATCTAGCTCCCCCCCTGTGCTTCGACGTCCCGGTACCCGGCCCAGCACGCTCGCTCTTCCTGTTCCGGCTGCACTGCTCGCATCTGGCCTTATTCTCGGGCTTCTCCCACTCGACCGTCCAAGCCCTAGTTGAGACGCATGATATATAATGTGTTATAAATTATCTATTATAAGTAAGAAAAAATTCTAATTTAATAAGAAAATATATAACAAAATCAATTACCTCCACAGCTCCTCGTTAACGCTTCGATGCAGCTTACCAGGATGAGAATTTGCATACTGCTTATATTCGTTCAAAACCTTCCCGTACTTGTCCTCGATCATCGGAAAAAATACGTTCCGTACCTCATGAACACTATACTCCTCCGAGTCCCAATAACAAACATCCTACAAAAGAAAATAATAATTACATTTCGATTGATACATATGATTGTGTAGTTACATTACAAATTAACAAATTACCTGAAACATCTCCCACCAGAACTCCTTAGTCTCCAGAGGGACCGCCTTATAGCACCACCCGGCGGGATGGAGATCCTTCTCGAAGATCTCCCGGAGTATAGTAGTCACCTTACCATGTCTGTTGTGTAGCCTGTATTCAATWTTTTTTTGTTACGAATATAATTTAATCATAACGATAATTAAAATTTTAAAATCATTAAATTACTTAATTTCTCCCTACAATATAAACCTGAACGCCCCCCCCCCCTTTGGTGGGACCAGCTGCCGTCGCGATGTACCTGCATCAGACGGTGTATGTAGCGGTGTGTGTGATGTCGATGTCGGTGTATGTGTGGGTGTATCCAGCGTCGGCGCTGAATGATCAGCACCGAGACCCACGTAGTCATCCTCGAAATCAGCTAAATGATTAGCCGAACCCATATCGGATCGACCAATGCTGCTGGAACCTCGACCTCTCGGCATCTGATAAAATTATTAAATAATAATACGAGAATTTTACAGAACACAAGTGCATATTATATATCAAACGTTTTAATAAAACCCAAACATGAAAGAAATAAGTTTTAAAAAGAATTAGATTACATAAATTTCAACCAAACTAATCACTTTCACTATTAAGGTTATCATCAAACTCATCTTCGTCTGCGTCTTGATCTGTATCTTGATCGGTGAGTAACTCTTCTTCTGCATCATCATTTGTKTCGTCACCAAGTTCATCCACGTAATTATCATTGGGGTCGTGCAACTGGAAATCGACATCGTCGAGTTGAATCGGATTACGTGTATCAGCAGCTTCCTCTTGAAATGATTCTTCTGGTAGAGGTTCGATAAATTCAACATTTGATTTCGCCTTAATTTTACACGTTGCCCACTAATCCATCTTGTCTCGTCTCAAACTTGAGTACGCATAATAGTACACTTGTACAGCTTGAGAAGCAAGTACGAAAGGTTCATATCGATTGAACCTACGCTTATGATTGATATTGACTAGCTTATAATTTGGATGAACTTTTGTGCCTGTAGGAGTTGGATCAAACCATTCGCACTTGAACAATAGCGTGTTTCTCTCCATCCGGCCGATGTACTCAAGCTGCACAATTTCTATGAGACGACCGTAATAATCATACTCGGCTGACCCATAATTTGACCCTTAAATGCATACTCCACTGCTCGATGTTGTTTTGCTAGATCCGTGTTCCAATGTGTGAAATCTATAACCGTTTACCTTACATCCGGTATACGTTTTCACACATCTTGACGGACCCTCAGCTAAGCTCCTAATATTCACGTCGATCACATTGTTCGAACGATCTCTAGCCTATGACATTAAATAATTATTTTTAATTTAAGAAATATATTACGGTAATTACCTGATATGCATCTCGGTATCGAACGTCTTACGTAATGTTTGAACCAATTGGCAAATTTATTTTCCAATTTTTCGTTGAGCCTATCATCGGTAATGTTTGGTTGGAGACGTTGAATGTTCTTCGTGAAAATACTACATAATTTGTTAGACAATTGAGTAAAAAAGTATCAGTATATATATATACATATACACAATTACGGTGTAAATTGAAAAGAGTGAAGGCGTACCTAACATATTCTTGGACCTCCTTATAATTTAGCAACACGTATATTCTTGCGGCGTTGTATTCTGTCTCGCTTAGATGTCTTTTTCCCTTAGTACCAAATGTCTCTCCACATTTCTTAAACACTGAGGGAATTTCATCAGCGTCATCCACACAAATTTGTTCTTTTGGTTAACACGTGATTCTCAAAATAGTACGAACTAAAAGTTGATGCCTCATCAACCAGATATGCGTTTGCTATCGACCCTTCAACGCTCGCCTTATTTCTCACGCTATTTTTAAGTTTGTGAAGATACCTCTCGAACGGGTACATCCATCTATACTGCACAGAGCCAGCAATTCTCGCTTCATACGCAAGATGAACGGGCAGATGTTCCATCGAGAGGAACTTTCGGTGATTGTCGAACCACGATTGCTTCCCGCTGCACTTAAGAGTGAAGGCGTCTGACCGTTCCATACAATACGGACAAGATGTTCGACCGGCCGTACTCCATCCGGACAACATAGAATACGCAGGAAAATCGCTAATTGTCCACATAAGGGCTGCTCGCAATTAAAAATTTTATTTCTTAGATATATCGTACGAGGGAGCTCCAACCGTCCACAATTGATTTAATTCGGCGATCAAAGGTTGCAAAAACACATCAAGTTTGTCTTTTGGATTCTTTGGCCCTGGTACAAGAACGCTCAAGAACATGAACTGCTCTTTCATGCACATCCAAGGAGGCAAATTGTAGGGTGTAACTATGACGGGCCACGATGAATATTGTGCACCAAAACTTCCAAATGGTTGAAAACCATATGTACAAAGACCCAATCTCACGTTTCGACTTTCAGCCTCGAAACTTGGATGTTTCTGGTTGAAATATTTCCAAGCTTATGAGTCAGATGGGTGTCGCATAAAATTGTCTTCAACGACGTGTTCAGCATGCCATCTCATATCTTTCGTTGTGGCATTAGACGTGGAGTTAATGGAAAATAGTACATGTTCTTGTACGCGACGCGAGCCTTTTGTCGTTTTATTTTTCCTGATAAACGGGTTTAAATCGAGGTTCATTGCAGAATTTGCAGCTTGTCAAATCAGAATCGTCTCTCCAGTAGATCATACAATTATTCTTGCAGTAGTCTATCTTCTCGACTGGTAAGCCCATACCCCTTAACAACTTCTTACTGTTATAAAAGTTATCGGGTACGAGATTGTCTTTCGGTACTATCTCTTTGATTAATTCACTCAATTGATCATAACACTTCTGAGACATGTGATTCTCTGACTTCAAATTCATGAGACGGGAGACTAGTGACAACTGCGTATGTCCCTCGCATTCTGGATACAATGGATGATTTTCGGCTTTCAGCATGTCGTAAAATCTTTGTGCATCAGGGTTCGGCGACTCTTCCAAATCGGAAACCACGTCAAAATTGGGACCAGCTGCATCTCGAACCATATTAACGTACGCATTTGATGATTCTTCAGAACGAGGATTAGAGGGTCCTCCAATATGATAATCGTGACAGCGTCCAGAAGTGGCGAGCTGACTTTCTCCATGGTAAATCCATCTATAGTAATTCGGCTCGAATCCGTGTCTAAACAAGTGGTACTTGATCTCGTCGACATCGAGGTAATCACTATTCCTACATCTGCTACGATTACATGGACATTTCAGCTTCTGTCCGTCCTTTTGAGTGGAGTGTGCTTCAGCAAATTCAATAAAACTCTCGACTCCAGCCACAAATTGTGAGGACAAATAGCCGTTGTTGATTCGCTTGTACATCCAACTACGATTGGAACTCATACTAACATTATATGGTTTTTATATTGATTTATCAAAAATTGAGCAGTATGAGGGTGGCTAGAGAGTGATTGAATTTTTTGGTAGGGCCCTATCTCATTCGAAAACGTGATTTTCCTGTAATACAGCGTCTTAGTATATGAATTTTTGTTGACTAAAAACTTCGACAGCATCTCCCTTTAGTTCTCTAAGTACACATATATTGCAGTGCACCCGAGAACATAAGATAGATACAGAACTGAAATTTATATATTCAACAAAAAAACATATAGATAAGATAAGCCATATTACAATCACGCTCTCAAACTGCCCAAAGAAGTGGACAATTCGGGATTTAGTATCGAATTCTCTATTCGATACAAAATCCCAAACGAGGCTAAGGTATATTGTTTATAAAGAGTGTATCTTGAATCGAACATATTTTGAACTCCGTTTTTGGATAGATGAAACATCCACGGCCGGCGCCGTAAACAACGTCACCAAAGACGTATACATCTCAAGTAATAAATCACATCATTTAAACAATATATACAAAGAAATATGTACTCATAACACAACATGCATGTACCGATCACCACGGTATTTCACCACCACTATCACGAACAATTTAAAACATTTTGAAAACCACCGTCCTTTTTTAAAATAATTTTGAAAACCGTTATTGGAGGGACGAAACCTCCCGGCCGGCGCCGTACACCACGTCATCACCGACGTCTTCCCAAACCAATCACAACATCAAGCAATCACATTAAAACCATAACAATAAACCGTAAAAAAACATGAAATTAACATGCATGTACCAATCACCACGGTATTTCCCCACCACCATAAAAAATAATTTAAATGAAATTGAACCCTAATTACGTAATTAATCCTAAATTGAACCCTAATTACGTAATCAATCCTAAATTGAACCCTATATACGTAATTATTTCTAAATTGAACCCTAATTGGGTAATTATTCCTAAATTGAACTCTAATTTTGTAATTAATTCTAAATTGAACCCTAATTACTTGATTAATCCTAAATTGAACCCTAATTTTGTAATTAATTCTAAATTGAACTCTAATTACTTGATTAATCCTAAATCGAACCCTAATTTTGTAATTATTCCTAAAATTGAACCCCAATTACAAACGATACCCTAAATTTAGACATAATTATAAATTAGATCCTAAATAACACCCTAATTGCAAATTAAACTAAAATTAAACTATAATTACAACCTTTACCCTAAATTTTAAATTATACCCTCAATATTACATAATTACAAACCCTAACCCATAAACCCTAATTTCAAGCCCAAACCCATAAACAAACAAATAAATTTAACAAAACAAAATTAAAAAACAAAAAACGAAAACTTACCTTCTGAAACTGGCGGCGAAGGTGGGCGGCGACTGCGGCGTCCTCGGTTGCTGCGGCGGAGAGTCGCGGCGAATCTTCTCGACTTGCTGGGCGGCGGCTGTAGCGGTTTGGCGGACGGGCTGGGCGGCGGCTGCGGCAGATCGGCGGACGGGCGGGGTGGGGCTGGGCGGCGGCGGCTGCTTCTCTTTCTTTTCTCTCTTTCTCTCTGTTTGTGGTTTGTGAGCAGCCGAGTCTGTTGCCCGCTGCTGTTTTAATGTAAAGAGCCGAGGGCAACGGGACCCTCGGAACGCCCTCGTTCTTTATTAAAGCCTATTTTTTTTTAAAGAAACTGAGGGTCCTCCTGTACCCTCGGAAATTTCCGAGGGGAAGGGGACCCTAGGTTTTCTTAAAAATAAAAAGAAAATCGGAAAAAATAGAAAATGAGCACGAAACGACCGCCGAACCGACCCCCGTGGATCCACGACGCCGAGACACACCCCTCCCCGCCCCGTTCGTGAATTTTTGGGGTTTTCTTCTATTTTTTACTATTTTTTTTAATTATCTCTAGGGTATTTTTTCAATTTTTTATTTAGTAAAAAATCGGAAAAAAATACGAAACGCGCACGAAACGACCATCGACATCCCCCGTGGTTTCGCGAGGCCGAGACACACCTCTCCCCGCCCCGTTCGTGAATTTTTGGGATCTTCTCCTATTTTTTTCCTATTTTTTATTTTTCTAGGGGTTTTTTCGATTTTTTATTTAAAAATTCAAAAAAAATAGGAAACGCTCATGAAACGAGGCACGACCGACCCTCGATGTTCCGGGATCACGAGACGCACCTCCCGCCCCCTCGTCAAGATCACGGTGCCTCGTCGCTTTGCGATTCCAACCGAACGACTTGATCGATCGATCGTATCTTGGTTGTTTGGTCGAATTGCACGAAACGTGTGGATACGCACATGCTCGTTCACATTTTTCGACCGAAATTGGGCCAAAACCTCACCACGTGCCCGAGATGATAGGATTTGTTTCATTTGTACGACTTTTCTATTTTTTTCCTTTTTTTTTTAATTTTTAAAGAAACCGAGGGTCCCCTTTCCCCTCGAAAAAAACCGAGGGGAGGCCAAGACCCTCGGAAATTTCCGAGGGTAAAGGGGACCCTCGGTTTCTTTAAAAAATAAAATAAATAGGAAAAAAATAGAAAACGAGCACGAAACGACCGAAAACCGACCCCCGTGGATCCATGACGCCGACACGCACCCCTCCCCGCCCCGTTCGTGAATTTTTTGGAGTTTTCTCCTATTTTTTACTATTTCTTTTATCGTCTCTAGGGTATTTTTTCAATTTTTTATTTAGTAAAAAATAGGAAAAAATAGAAAACGAGCACGAAACGACCGCCGACCGACCCCTGTGGATCCACGATGCTGACACGCACCCTCCCCGCCCCATTCGTGAATTTTTGGGATTTTCTCCTATTTTTTACTATTTTTTTATTATCTCTAGGGTATTTTTTCAATTTTTTATTTAGTAAAAAATAGGGAAAAAATAGAAAATGAGCACGAAACGACCGCCGACCGACCCCCGTGGATCCACGACGCCGACACACACCCCTCCCCGCCCCGTTCGTGAATTTTTGGGGTTTTCTCCTATTTTTTACTATTTTTTTTATTATCTCTAGGGTATTTTTTTAATTTTTTTAGGAAAAAAATAGAAAATGAGCACAAAACGACCGCCGACCGACCCCCGTGGATCCACGACACCGACGCGCACCCCTCCCCGCCCCGTCTGTGAATTTTTGGGGTTTTCTCCTATTTTTTTTTTATTTTTCCAGGGGCTTTTTCGATTTTTTATTTAAAAATTCAAAAAAAATAGGAAACGCGCACGAAATGAGGCACGACCAACCCTCGATGTTTCGGGATCACGAGACGCACCCCCGCCCCCTCGTCAAGATCACGACGCCTCGTCGCTTCGCGATTCCAACCGAACGACTTGATCGATCGATCGTATCTTGGTTGTTTGGTCAAATTGCACGAAACGGTGGATACGCAAATGCTCGTTCACATTTTTCGACCGAAATTGGGCCAAAATCTCACCACGTGCCCTGGATGATAGGATTTGTTTCATTTGTACGACTTTTCTATTTTTTTTTTCTATTTTTTTTAATTCTTTAAAGAAACCGAGGGTCCCCTTTCCCCTCGATTTTTTGCAAATTATTTTATTATTTTTTTATTTTTTAACAAAACCGAGGGGATGCCTTACCTTCGGTTTTTTCCGAGGGGAAACTCCCCCCTCGGGTTTTTCGCAAATTATTTTAATTTTTTATTTTTTTTATTATAAAAAAATCGAGGGTTGCAACTACCCTCGATTTTTTTCGAGGAACTTTCGAAGCACTTTCTAGTTAGCGCTTTAGTGGTATATTATGCCCCTCGATTTTTTGAAAATTATTTTGTTTTTTGAATTTCTTTATGTTTTAAAAACCGAGGGTATTTGCTGACCCTCGGTATTTCCAAGGAGCATTGGTCCTCGGAAAATAGTGCCCTCGGAAATCCCTCGATATTACCTTCGATAATTATGACGGTAAATATTGGCGCCTGATATTCGAGGGGAAAATCGAGGGGAATATATCCCCTCGGAAAAAATCGAAAGCTTTTCTTTTCCTTCGATTTTTTCCGAGGGAAAAACCAAGAGTTTTATTCCCCTCGAAAAATTGCAGTTTTTTTTGTAGTGCTGCATATAGCCTCACTGGGATGAGAACGCTTGACTTTTTGAGGCAGGGCAGAATATGCTACTGCCAAACTCACATCCCTATTGACAATAGACATTTGGTTGGGGATTTGTAGTGTCAAAACCTTGTAGGCCTAGTTTTGAGCATGTTCGAGTATATTTCCATTTATAATTTCCGATTCTTTGTTTAAAAAAAATGAGAATTTTATTGATTTTTGTGCAGAAAAACAAAATTTTATTTGATTAGTCATTTAAATTTTTGTTTTTAAGTAGGTTTTGAAAATGAAATAATGTTTGATTGAGTGTTTTTATATGTAATTTGATATTGTAAAATTTGATATTTGGAGCACATTTGATTGTATTTCTAAATATCAATTTTATTTCTCAGATGTATTTTGACAGTATGAAATCGTATCGTATATCATGTGGATCTCATCTTGAATGGACTTGACATCATACTTCAATTTTGTTTTTAATGTGTAGTAATTAAGAAAAAAAAATGAAGGTTATTATTGATTTTTTAAAATCTTTTTCTGTACGTGTGGTGAATATAACTTTGGAAAATGGTTTCAACAACTACAACACTCATTTTTAGAGAGTTTGGAAATTCAAAGAAAAACTAAATTTAAATGAAAAAGTGGGTAAACAAACATAACTCCAATTTCTTGCATAGTGCGAAGCTACTAACTACAATTTAAAAGCATAACTATTTAGAGTTCATAATGAATGAACTTGATAAAAATGGGTGTAATTATTATGTTATAAATAGTCATTTAATTTCACAAATACTTCTTCTTTAACCAACTCACATATATTTATGAAGCATGATGATTCTTGTTATACATTTTCAGCAAGTAAAATTGATTACAAATTCAATCAATATGTTTTAAACAGTGTTTCGAAAATCATAAAACGTTAGTCAGACGACGGACTGAGGCCTAGCGTCCAGATGAAGATTAGACGTCCAGATGAAGATTAGACGAGATTATACCATAAATTTTAGAACATTGGTTTTAAATATATGGATTAGCATATAAATGAGACTATCTTGTGTAAATGATGAGCAACATGTGGAAATTAAGTTAATGGAACTAAACAGCTTGTTCAAACCAAGTGAAAACAAATAAACTTAAATCTAAAAGAAGAAGAAAATCAATAGAACCAACATTTCAATTTTATTCCCCAGCCCAAAGGGCCCCTCAAGCACAATAGCACTAGGCCCCAACTAAAACTAATGAGCCAATTTTGGGTGTGCCCAATAAAATTCCAATTAGGCCAGCTATGACTATCTATGTCTGTTTACATGCAACAGACAATTTGTAAACTCTTTCTGCTCTGTGTTCTCATCTGATTTAAACTCTGACATTGTTTTTTTGAACTTCCTTTTTTGTCGTTGTTTTATATACTTTTCATCTCTCAAATGTGTGCCCAAGCCTCTTTTGGTCCACTTGCAATTAAAATAACTTCACCACTTTTTTTTTCTTTTTTTTTTTGGGTAATTTCCTATTGACACTCTACTTTTTCCAGCTCAAACTAGATATTAATTATAGAAATAGATTCAAAATAAATATGTTAGGATTATAGGAACTCTCATTCTTGAAATAATTGTAGAGTACTTTTAATTTGGAAGWGTGTYAWTTTRCTTATATAAAAWTCATMTATTTTACATTWATATCCTCAATTAGTTTCATATTAATAATAAATTAAAGGGTAATTTTGTAATAACACTCAAAAGCTTATTTCAAAGTACTACATTTTTTTTTCACACACTTATTAAATTTATTATTCATATTATTATTTACTTGCCTAAAAGTGCCCGTCTTTTTCGAAAGCCCTAATAAGGAGCAAAATTGCTATTTCCAGAACAGAGTTTTTGAAATCGAGAAGCCTCCTTTCTGTTCATCGAGTTGTCACGATCGGATTTGAAATGTTTTTCTTTGCTTTCCAACTACGGGAATTTTGCCTTTTCTGGATTCCTTTTCGTGCATGATTATCTGGGCTCCATTCTGTTTACTGATTACACTTAACCATTTCAAAAAAAAAAATGGAATTAAATTTCCAGTTTCTGTAATCGATTCGAGTTTTAACGAAAACCAATTTCAGTCATCTGTATCTGGATTTCGCCGTGATCATTTCTATTCAGGTATTTTGAAAAGAAAAAAAAAAAGCGATCTTTTTTCCTTGTTCTTGAACCAGATTTTGTTATTTTGGTGCACTTGAGATTTTTATTGGGAATGATATAATTTCTCAAAACCTCGAGACTCGAATCTCAAATGGGCTCCATAAATTTCAAGCCTTTGAGATTCTTTGGGCTGAACATAAATCCCCTGATATGCAAATGTGTGATCTTGGTTTCCATTATTTTACTTTTCAGATCACTCTGTCTCTCTAGCTACTCTGTTTTCAATAGCAATTTATTTGCATTACACTCACAGATTCACATCGAAAAAAGAAACAAGTTTTTAGAGGTCCCACAAATCGTATGGGGTCTAAACAATCAAAAAATCGCCTTCGCAAGAGCTTGCCTAACCGCACGAGCCCTAAATCGAACGCTCTTGATGCCGAGCTTGAGCTCGTCGTTATTTTACAAAGAGATCGATTTGCTAAAACCCATTTCGTTCGATAAGATTTTCCAGTTCGAGAAATTCAACTCTCTGTGCCAAGGGTTTGTCCGATTAGGCCGTTACTCCGAAATTTCAAATGCAACCGATGTAGTATCGCTGCAAAAGGGTAGCGGGCGAAAATGGACGGTTGAGATCGATTTAGATCAATTGAGAGAGTTTAGCAAAAACCCGTACGTTGAATATGAAATTATCCGAATAATCGACAAGAACCCTTTTTTATGGCACGATCATTGGCCGGTTAAAGACTACGCGGAGATATTCAAGTGCTTAGTCTTGGATGAAAATATATCACGTGAGGCCGATAAGGTCATTTCCAAGATTCAAGAAATCGGGTTTTCTCAGCGCCAAACAGTGCCTTATGTAGCGGTACACATGAGAATCGAGAAGGATTGGATGATACATTGCAAGAAACTCGAGCAGAGATTAAATGTGAGCGAAATTTGTAGTAGCAAAGAGCAGATTATTCAAAGGGTCGGGAATATTAAGGGTTTGAAAACTCCGGTTTTTGTTTATGTTGCGATTGCCGATGACCTTCTAGAAGATAGCTCGATAATGAGCGGTTGGAAAGAAGGGTATTTTCCGTTCGACAAGAAAAAGTTGGGTGTGTTTGATATTTACAAGAAGCGTTCGTATTTGGTTCAATCGGCGATCGACTATGAAGTTTGTTTGAGATCGGATGTTTTTGTGGGGAATAGCTTTTCGACTTTTTCGAGCCTCGTGGTTCTCGATAGGACGAGGAAAATGATGGAGATGGGTGTTGATGATTTGTGTGGGGTGGGTGTGAGGTGGCCTTCGTATGCGTATAATATCGAGGGTGTATTTAAGGGTCCTCGTCAGTGGGCGACGAATATGTCGGATTTGAGCCTCCAAGCGGTTAGTTATGGTTCTACGCATGTTACTTGCAATTAAGTCGATAAAACCCGAGTTTTTTTTTTTTTTTGTAGATAACATCAGGTATAGATATTTTTGAAACAACATATAATTGGTTACATAGTTGAAACAATTTGTAGAACTGAGTTTTGATGATTTTTGTTTGAGTTGAATGATAATTCTTGATCATGTTGTCGCTTATAATTTAATTAGTTTTCTGGGATTGAGATGACTTTTGGAGGAGAATTGCAATCAAACAGAATTCATGAACAAGTTCGTGAAGACTATGTTATTGTTAACCAGTCTGTCATGGATAAAAAAACCAAACTGAAAAAGGGATAATTACAAAAAGTACCCTTAAGGTTGGATCTAATTACAATAAAAAGCACGTGTTATTTTCAAAATTACAAAAAATACACCCGAAGATTGATTAAAGTGTTAAAATTAAAGGGTTAAAATGTAAAATTATTACAAAATGTAGGGTTTTGAAATAGTTTCTGCTTATGAAGGGGTTAAAGACAAAAATAAATTTCAAGATTTTATTTTATTTTTCTTGAAAGGAAGTTGAATTTTTATTTTATTTTTTTGTAATCTCAAGGGCACTTTTTTTAATTACAATGGGGAAAAGGGACAAGTAGGCAGATTTTACATTCTGGGCATATGGAAAAGTTGAATGAAACTTTATCTATTTTTCCATAATCAAGAAACTTATATGATAAAAAATAGACAAAAAAAAATCCCAATGCAATTTGCAGAGATTATTGCGTCAAACTCGAAATTGAAAATAACAGAGTGCGCACCCAAAGGTAGGGCTTCGCATTATCGTTTAAAAAAAAACGAAAACACCAAGAAGAGAAAGAAAAAAAAAATCGCTGCATAACCACATTACGATGAACCAAAACAATGAAAACCGGTTCGTTTCATTGCATTTGTAATGTCAACAATATAAGTTTCCTCCAATCCACACGCGCACAAAACATTCGTGCTCCAAACGTTACGAGCTCCGATTTCGACACTAAAACTACATAATAGCACAAGTTGTTAAAGAAGTGCGAGTGAGATGCTCAACCTCCTCTAAAAAACACGTTTGTTTTTTTGTTTTGTTTTTTGTTTTAATTATTGGATATAGTCTTCATAATAATTGTCACTAATAACGGAGACGAATCTTTCGAGCCAAGGCAGCTGATGCAAATCCTTCATCGCATCGGCATACAAGTCCGTACAGCGAGGCGGAGACTGGTAAGGCTGCTGTTGATTATTATTATTATCGATAAATCCGAAACCTCCGGCTAGAAACCTCTGGATAAGCGCCAGCTGTGATCTCTCTTGGTCCGAGTACGCGTCCATCATCATCGGGAGCGACTCGAACGAGTCCCAAGCCCATTGTTCCAGCTGTTGGGCCGGATAAGTCGTTGCCAGCTCTTCCGAATAATCTTCGTCCCAAAACGCACATTCACACGTTTGTTGCCCGTCGCTATATTCGGCACCACAGGAATAACAGAATTCGTGGCCGCACCTATAGAAACAGAGGGAAAACAAAACAATTAAAAAATAATAATAATATAAAAAAAAACATTGTCATCGTGAGGGAAAAATATTTTTTGCAACATGAATTTTGTCAATTTTTACGCTTTACAACCTAAATGATATATATTTATTGTGTAACTAACAACATCAACTGTGCATGTTTTTCACTTTGCAACCTCCGGCCATCCAGAGTTGGAATATTCCGATGCAAATGGCGGAATATTCCAGCTAAGATTGGTCGGAGGTTGCAAAGTGGAAAACTTGTATAGTTAAATTGCAAGAATAAATAATTTAGATTGCAAAGTATAAAAAAAAATCATGTTGTCAAGATTTTTTCCTCCAAATAATAATACTTCCACCGTCCCACATTACTATTTCTGTTATCCCACGAAGACAGACTTTTTACTATCTACCTTTAGTATGTAATTAATTTATTTTCCATGTATGCCCCTATTTAATTATTTTGGATAGATTTATTTTATTCATAACTAATTTTTACGGATACTGTTGAAAATGAAGGCCTATTATTTTGAAAATAAGTCTCAATTTTATGATGTTGTTAACAATGTTAAACAACACTGATTAACAATATCAACCGGAGTAAAGTAAAAATATGCAGTGGAATTAAAATATAAGAACACGATATAACAAATTCAGTTCACAAGTAAAAGTATTTGTGAACTTGGGTGTACAAACTCGAAAACTATATTGCTTCCTTGTTTTTCGATTAATACAAAAATATTAAGTAATATATGAAAACTAGAATATCATAAACATGATACTAAATATTTGTCGCCTAGGTTGAACAAGCTCTTCTCGTTGGTCACGCAACTTCGAATAGCTTGTTGATTTCGAACAATGGCTCCAAGTAGTTTTCGTGTTCTTCTCCTTTGTTTGCGCGTTCCTTGCGTCGTGCATCTTTATCTTATAGAAAATTCGTGCTCCAAAAAACGTAAGAAGTATTAGGATTCTCTTGTCTTAAATAAACAATTCTAAAATTCTAAACTTGGTAAACAAGACAAAACAAATCCTAAATACAATGTAGGAAACTAAATAAAGTCTTACAAAAAAGGCCAAAAAAGGCAAATAACAAAATAGGGATTATTGCCAAAAATATATTTCTCAACAATCTCCCCCTTTTGCCTTTTTGGACAAAACACTACGACGCAAACACAAATAAAAATAAAAATAATAACTCCCCCTAAATAAAATACCCAATGTTGTCAAAACAGTCAACCAACATTGCAAATCAATATTATTCAGAAATATCACTTAACAAATCAAATCAAGAAGAAATTTATTGACTTCGAACCCTCTTCGAACGACGAGGGGATGTCGAAGTTCTTTCACCCCTATCCTTGCGCTTCTTCTTCTGCATTTTCCTCATCTTCCTCAAAGCCTTGTTGCACGAGCGAATTCTCTTCCGTCGCTTTTCTTGAGCAAGACTCGCCAATGCTTCAGGCAGC
>BMAC01001284.1:65647-95697 GCA_014905375.1 Phtheirospermum japonicum | reverse complement strand
ATCTTGATGAACAGGAGACAAAGGGGAAACATCAGTAGGTGGCATTGATGAGCTAGTCACTTCCCCGGTGATAAGATCCAAAACAGTATAAGGAGGCGAGGAGTACTCGGTTTCAGTGGACCCGGGAGAGACTTCGACGGTCACCGGAGTAGATGGCTTGGCAGGCTTCTGCACAGTTTGTTTTCGGCGAGGTGTCTTTTTAGCCGTGAGTCTAGGTGCTGAAGCAAACGGGGGCACCGATCCTACCACCGGAGCAGAGGGAACAAAATCATCGTCTCCGGGTCGGACATAGCCCACAACTTCCTCGGCGAGGTTCATGTGCTCAAGAGGCACATGTTTTCTTGGCCCCGCTTAGCTTTTTGGGACAGCAGGCGGAACAACTCCGGGAGGGACATTCCGCAATCGCCGGGACCTTTTCAATGTGGGGGTTCCCCACTCGTCTAAATGTTTCAGCAACGAAAGTCAAATTGGGGGGATTATCAACGTCTATCTCGTTCCCGGGCTGTCCTAGGAACACTTCCGCTTCAGCGTGGCGGCAATCGGCCACGGAACTGGCACGACAGTGTGGGGAATCGTGTACCGGCGAGGGTAGTGGCGACCAGGGGTGCTCTTGCTCGCCCGCCCCCCCCCCCCCCCCCCCCCCCCCCCCCCCTTTTTTTTTTAAAAATTGCACACCTCAATTTACAAAATCGGCCGAAATACAAAGGTGGATCTTAATGAACCATCAGCCCATTAGTATCAATCTTTTGCAATGTTAATTTTCACTCACCAAATTTACCTCATTATTACCTGTCCAAACGTCCGATTTTAACTCCACTGAAACACTTAGTTAGCTCAATTCAAAATAAAATTAAGAGATTTCAAGATAGACATAAACACAAGGAATAGTACGCACACCAAGGTAGCATCTCCACAAAGTATGAATGTTCTAAGCGATGCCTAAAAATCATGACCTAAAAAGGTTAAACAGAACACATTATGATTTCAGTGACTTGATCCAATGTTGCTTTTTATTACTGACAACATTATTAACCAACATTGCTTTAGGTGAAGTCAATGGAAACTTACCCCTTAACCCAAGTTAATGACTACGTCAAGATCTCTCAAGAAGGTGAAATTTAAAGACTGGATCAATTGTATCCATATTTTCTTCATCCTTTTACGGATTGGAATATTTAATCTTCAGCGATTGCTGTTAACACCTTTTATTTTTGGACCTTGGAGAAGACCATTTTCTGCGGGCAAGCTCCACAATCACCTAATTGAAGAGGTTGGTCTTTTTGCCATCACTTTTATTGCAACACAGGATCTTATTGCACTTTCAATCAAACTCAATGCATTTGGATTATGTATGAAAAAAAAAAAATGCATGCAAAAGTATACAGATGTTGTGACTGATGTTGATAGTGGGTGTCACCACATTACAAACCAACATTGGTTCAGACAATGCACATACCGAGATCTCTTCTCAATCGAGAGAAGGTCTCGAAATCTAATGTCTCAGTGAAGATGTCAGCGAGCTGATTATCTGTTCCAAAGTGTTCAAGGCTAACAATCTTCCTCTCAACTAGGTCTCGAATAAAGTGGTACCTTATGTCAATGTGTTTGATTCGAGAATGCTGGACTGGATTTTTGGAGATGTCAATGGCACTGGAATTATCACACAACACAGTCAAGATACTACTGTGCAGACCATAGTCTTCTATCACTTAGTTCATCCACAATAGTTGTGTGCACGCACTTCCAGCTGCTATGTACTCGGCTTCAACTATAGAAAGAGAAATACAATTTTGTTTCTTGCTGTACCAAGAGATTAGATTGTTACCCAGAAAAAAACACCCCCCAGTAGTACTCTTTCTATCTACCACATCCCCAACCCAGTCCGAATCAGTGTACCCTACAAGTTCAGTACCAGTATCTTTCGTATACCACACACCTAGTTCAGTTGACCAGCAATGTACCTTATAATTTTTTTTACAGCTTTTAAGTGTGACTCTTTTGGATTAGATTGATATCTAGCACACAGACACACGCTATACATAATATCTGGTCTACTTGCTTTTAAATATAACAAACTCCCTATCATACTTCTGTACATGGTGTTATCAACACCCTTACCAACATCGTCTCTCGTCAACTCCACAGTTTTGCCCAGTGGCGTTTTCTTATGAGTTTCACTTTCTAACCCAAACTTTTTGACCAAGTTTTTAGCATATTTAGTTTGGGAAAGAAATATACCATCATCACGCTGTTTGACTTGTAGACTTAGAAAGTACGAGAGGTTACCTTCCATGCTCATTTCGAATGTATCAGACATTCGAGTGACAAACTCATTGACCATCTATTCGTTAGTGGATCCAAAAATAATATCATCTACATAAATTTGGACGATTAAGATGTGTTCGTTGGATTTAAGAAGGAACAAAATTTTATCAACTTCCTCTCGTCGAAAGTTCAAATAAAGCAAATGTTGAGTTAGCCTTTCATACCAAGATCTAGGAGCTTGTTTTAAATCATAAAGGGCCTTTTTTAGTTTTAAAACAAAATTTGGTTTTTGAAGATCTATAAATCCTTTAGGCTGCTCCACATACACCTCTTCACTTAAGACTCCATTTAAAAACATACTCTTAATGTCCATTTGATGCAATGATATCTTCATATAACAAGCAACATCAAGTAAAAGCCTTACCGACTCAATTTGGGCAGCAGGGGCAAAAGTTTCATCAAAGTCGATTCCTTCAATTTGTGTATACCATTGTGCAACCAGTCGAGCTTTATTCCTCACAATGCTGCATGCCTCATCAGTCTTGTTCTTGAATATCCACTTTGTTCCTGTCACATAGGAATTTTCTGGACAAGGCCCAAACATCATTTTTGGCAAATTGGTCCAGCTCTTCTTGCATTGCCCTAATCCAGAATTCATCCTTGAGCGCATCCTCCACACGATTGGGCTCTGTTTTAGAAAGGTACAAAGACTCACGAATCTTAGAACAATTAGTAGACAGACATACGTACCTGACCATTTCCTTGAAATTTATCTGTCGTCTTCTTGTACTCCTTTTATCTAAATCTCCTATAATTTGGCCCACTGAATGGTTTCTCTGGATTCTGGATGGGATATCTCTCTGATGAAGATCAATAGGATCAGTTGGATCTTCTTCTTCTAAATCAGAATCTGACTCTGCGGCAGCTTGACTTGATGTTGGTTCTGATGTTGAGATCCGAGTATCAACATTATTATCAGCATCACTCAAATATCTGATTTCAGCACCTGCATCCCTGTTTTCAATACCTGCACTAATATCTGAAGGAGGAGTAGCATACTCTTGAGGATTTTGATCATAAACCAGATCATTATCCTCGGTAGGTTTGACTCCACTTGTGAGATCATCGAACTTGACATTTATAGACTCAAACATGCTTCGAGTTCTAAGGTTAATAACCTATATGCATGACTATTTTGGGAATAACCCATGAAAATGCACTTATCACTTTTTGAGTCTAGTTTAGCAAGATGATTTATGTCATTGAGCACGTAACAAATACATCCAAAAATATGAAAATAGCTCAAGTTTGATTTTTTACCTATCAACAATTCATAAGGTGTCGCGCATGATCCTGGTCTAAAATAAGCCTTATTTATGATATGACATGCGGTATTCATGGTTTCAGCCCAAAAATATTTTGCAATGCCATTAGAAATGAGTATAGTCCTAGTCATCTCAGCAAGAGACCTATTCTTGCGTTCAACTATGCCATTTTGTTGAGGGGTAATAGGTGAAGAAAATTCATGACTTATACCATTCGAAGTGCAGTATTTTGAAAAAGATGCATTTTCAAACTCTTTTCCATGATCAGTTCTAATCATACCAATGTTCACATTAAACCTTACACACAGTTTCTTTGCAAGTTTTTTGAAAGTTTCAAAAGTTTCAGATTTTTCTTTTAGAAAATCTACCCAAGTGAATCTAGAAAAATCATCAACAATAACTAACACGTACCTCTTACTACCAAGGCTCTCGACCTCAAGTGGTCCCATGAGATCCATGTGAAGGAGTTCAAAGCATGATGATGTAGTGAGACTTTGCTGGACTGGATGTGGCACCCTGGCCTACTTTCCTTTCTGGCATGCCTCGTACACAGGAATGATCTTGGTGTTGAGTTTAGGCAGTCCACTCACAGCTTCTTCTTTGGCCAACCTATCCATCATCTTGTAATTAACATGCCCAAGCTTTTGATGCCACAACTCAGCATCACTTAATTGGGACAGTTTGCAAAAGGCATCACTTTGGATTTTGTAGCAATTGTCTGAGGTTCTTTTACCTGTGAGAATACACTGTCCATTCTCCTCATATACTTCACACTTTTCACGATTGAATTTTACACTAAAACCTGCGTCGCACAGTTGACTTATGCTGATCAAATTTGCAGTAAGTCCTTCTACTAGTAATACGTTTTCCAGAGTTACGACGCCTGGAACATGAAGAGTTCTTTGACCAATGATTTGGCCATTAGCACCTCCTCCGTACTTCACTTTTCCACCTCAAAATCTGACTATGCTGGATAGAAGTTCTTCTGAACCTGTCATATGCTTCGAGCATCCACTATCAAAATACCAGGCTCCAGGAACATGAAATTTCAGGGAGGTATGGATCATATTGCACTTGACGCTGTTTTTCTTGACCCACACTTGTTTGAACCTGGTGTTGGTATTGATGTTGGTAATACAGGAACCAACATGGGATTTATCAGCCACACTTAATCTCTGAAAGTGTCTTCTCTCGCCAATGATCTTCCATCAAAAAGGCCGAATGTGCCCTGGTTCTCCACAATGATGGCACACGAACTGTCTCATTCTCTTCTTGTGGTGTTTGGAAGATTTCCGCTCTTGACTTGATACTTGCATTGGCTGACTTGGTTTGTAACCAATTCCATATTTTGAGGACTCTGGGAAGCTAATCTCCAAGATTTCATCAAGCTTCGCCTTTCCTTTGTTCAGTTTTGAAATGGTTCCTTAAATCATGGTCAGTTCGGTCTTCATCTATTCCAGCTCAGCGTCCTTCTTGGTGAGAGACGTTTCCAACCGGACAATAATGTCGAGCTGATCCTCCTTTTCTTTGGTTAGCTTTTCTACTTCTTTCACAAGATCTTTGACCTTGAGTACCTGTTTTCCCCAACTGACAAATAATTTCTGGTGGTCAACACTCAGCTGCTCGTATTCCTCAAGATAATCAGTGGTCTCGGCATTCATGCACATGATGTTGTCTGTAAGCATACCAACATGGACATCATCGTCCCACACAACATGAGTGAATAAGGATGAAACGGGATCAGTTGACTCAGAATCGTTGACATCCTCAGTGAAGTCTGTGGCAACCATGCTCTTCTTCCTCAGAGTGTTAGGACACTCATTCTTGTAATGTCCCCATCCTTTACATTCATGGAATTGCACCTCACTGAGTGGTTTCATGGGACTGGATGCATTGGGAATTGAAGTCGTGGACTGAGATTTGGGAAGAGCACGTCCAGTGAACTTTGGTGTAGACACCTGTGGCTTGTTCCTTGTACTTGATCCTCCAAGGCTGTTCTTCTTCTTCAAGAAACTATTGAATCGTTGGGTCACAAAAGACAGATCATCTTCCTCGAGTGTAGTGGATTCCATCTTTTTCAGAATCCCATTGAAATCGAACTCCTCGTCATCTTCATCATCGACTGCAATTGAATCGGAGGAAAAGGCAACATTCTTCTCTTTTGAGTTGGAACCGAGGTATTCCATCTCATATTGCTTGAGATTTCCAACTACGGTGTTGAGCTCTATGTCATCAACATCTTTGAATTCTTATATGGCCACCACCTTCATACTATATTTCTTTAAAATAGACCTCAGTAGTTTTCCTACAAGACGAGAATTAGTTATTGACTCACCAATTTCTCTGCACTCCTCTGCTATTTCTGACAATATCATGGAGTAGTCCATGATTGACTCTTTCTCATCCATTCTTATCGCCTCGAAAGTGGACATCAGCATTCTTAGTCTTGATTTCTTCACGCTTGCATTTCCTTCACACACCCTTTGGAGTGCGTCTAATGCATCCTTTTCTGACTCATAATTCTTGATGATTCGGTAATAGCTTGCATCTACATAGCCACACAAGGTGTTGATGCATTTGGAATTCCAGTTTGCAGTTGCTGCTTCATTAGCAGTCCAATCTACCTCCTTTTCGGGGATGGTATCGCCTTCACCATCTGTAACACGTGGCTTTTCCCATCCAAGGAGGACGGTTTTCCATACACGTTCGTCGATGCTTTTTAAGTGCCACCACATTCTCTGTTTCCAGAGAGAGTAATTCTCACCATTGAGGATTGGAGGCCTCGGGTTTCCTTGAGCATCCATGGCACCTAAAAAATAAGGATCAGTACTTAAAGTTTAAGTAACCCGCTCTAGATGCCAATTGTTGAAACTGAAGGTCTATGGTTTTGAAAATAAGTCTCAGTTTTATGATGTTGTTAACAATGTTAAACAACACTGATTAACAACATCAACCAGAGTAAAGTAAAAATATGCAACGGAATTAAAATATAAGAACATGATATAACAAATTCAGTTCACAAGTAAAAGTACTTGTGAACTTGGGTGTACAAACCCGAAAACTATATTGCTTCCTTGTTTTTCGATTAATACAAAAATATTAAGTAATATATGAAAACTAGAATATCATAAACATGATATTAAATACTTGTCGCCTAGGTTGAACAAGCTCTTCTCCATTGGTCACACAACTTCGAATAGCTTGTCGATTTCGAACAATGGCTGCATTTTTATCATTTAATAAGAAGGGTAAAATTGATTTTTTATTACCATTTAATATTTAAAATTAAATAAAAAATGATAAGAAATTAAATTATCCTGTCACGTCAGCAATTGTGATAAAAATGTACCATATTTGATGAATTTGCCACCTTAGTGGATGTACTTTGATGCTGGCCAACATCACGTACCTTTTCTGCAAAGTGGCCAACATAATGTACTAAATATGAAATTTCCCTATCCTTGTCTAGCCCCTACGGGTTATCTACAACTTGTTTAACGTTTTTTAGAATATTGGTTACATACGAGGTTTTATCAGTATAGTAGAATAATGTACATGTACTGCAACTGTACGGAATGCATTCAACGGAGTTTTGAGTTTGCAGTTGAGATTTTCTCTATTATCTTTTTATTTTTTTATACTAGCCTTTTATATTTAATATAATTACAAAGTAACCCTAATATATTATAATGGTGGGGGGCAAAAACTTGCGTACACCCTCCTAATGCAACGGAGTGCATTCCATTATGCGGTCCCAAATTTTTGTTTTTCAGTTTTTCCTTTTAGTGTTTTTTTTTTCGAAGGGTTTTTTTTATTTGGTATTATGCTAGGGGTTTTATTATTTATTATTTATTTTTTAAGAATTTACTATTATTAAGGATTTTTATTTTTAGGGTTCTTTTTTTAATTTTTTTCGTTAGAATAGTTTTTTTAGGGCTTTCTTTTTTTCTTCTTTTTTTTTAAACTTAAAATTTAGTTAAATGGATTGTTGAGGATTTAGCGTAGAACCGAAGGGAAAAGGTAAAATAGAAACAGTTGATGAGGCTTTTTAGTTTTCACTCATAGGCATCGGTTGTGTTACTAACCGATGCCTATGTATTTTAATGAAAATTTGAGTTTTTTTTTATTATTATTATAGGCATCGGTTGTATCTAAACAACCGATGCACATAAATTTTCCGGAACTATATATAGGTATCGGTTATTTGGTAAAACCGATGCATATAATTTTATTTATTACAAAAAAAAAACACGCGACTATAGGGATCGATTTCTACGTAACAACTTATGCCTATAATTTCTTTTAGATTATAAAAAAGACCCTGCGCAACATTAGGCATCGGTTGTTTACTACAACCGATGTCTATACTCTCGTTGCAATGGCATTTTTTGTAGTAGTGACTGTAGCATTAGCGAAAAAATAGTCAAGATATATGAGTAGGATTTGACCTTAAAATAGCATTAGGGTATAAACATGACATTTAAGTACAACTCGAATCCAACCCGCGCTTCGCTGCGGACACACACACACACACACACACACGATTAGACAAAAAAAGTATATCAACTTAAAAAAGATCTTGATTTCTATTGTAATGACAATAAATTTTTTTTTATATATATTAAATTATTGTGCAGATATAAGATTACAAAGAAAAGTAAATAAAGTATTTAATTGTAAAGTTTTAAAATAAGTGAGACTAATTTATTTTTTAGTGAAATAAGTGAGGTTAACATGGTAATTTATATTGATCTACAGTCATTCATCATATGCATTTTTAAATTATTGAATTAGGTATATTTGGATAATTATTTATACAATATAATTTTGCTCTACTTAATATAATCATTTATTTATAATATTTCAGCCTGATAATTTAGTTTTATCTACTTAGGTAAAATAGATTATAAATTAATTAAAAAATGCATTAGAATAAAACATAAACCCAAAGTATAGAAAAAAGAAGATAATAACAATACTAAAAAGAAGATAATAACAAATAACTTTAAAAAAATAAAAGTTGAAGCCAAATAAAGGCCATTAAGCCATAAAAGAGCCCAAAATTAAAATATAATTCATATAATTTAGTGACAAATATTGTGTTCAAAATCCTAAAAGCAAAATTCAAAACAAAAAGAAAAAAAAATGAAACAAAAGAAATAAAGAAGAAGAAATAGAAAAAGGAAAAGGAAAAAAAAGGAGTATTAAAATCAAAAAAAAAAAAATAAAGTAAGAAAAAAACGAAATAAAGAAGAAGAAGTAGAAAAGGAAAAGGAAGAGTAACTCCAATTCCACGGTGATGTCATGACACATTCTATATAAATATATATATCTCCCCTATATATTAATGCAAAATCCTCTTATCCTATGTGTCTGCTTTTCATGCTTCGTTAGCTTTGGAAAAAAATTTGGTGCTTCGGTATCATCCGAGCCCAATATTAACCCAATTATAGTATTTTTCCTTTTTATATATTTACCTACTTTAATACTTTCCTAATATTATAATTTTCCTAATTCAATATTTTTCTTTTATTACATCTTACCTACTATAATATTTTCTTTAACATATTTTGTCCAATTCAATATCTTACTTTTATTCTTCTAATATAAAAATATAAAAAAATTATAACTAATTAGGAAAAAAATATATAAGTTGAATTAATTTTTATTTACAATAAAAATTGAAATAATTTTATTATAATTCTAAATATTTATATAAGAAAAATATGAACTATATAAAGTTATTACAAAAAAAAAATATATAAAATATAAACTTAAAGATTTTTTTATCTAATCTCAATAAAATTAATATTAAAAATATATATGAAAATCTATTGTTACACAAAACAAAAAACAAAAACAAAGTGAAACAAAAAAGATAACGTAATACTAATACTAATAATAAATTATTATGCCTAGAAAAATAAATATTAAATATATCTAATCTTTTTATCTAATTCAAATATAATGCATTGATACATATATATTATATATTTGCACGAACAAATTAGTATTTTACGCAGAAAAAAATTAAAATAATATTACATATACTACAAGTTAGATACACGATATTTTTTCAATAGAATTATCAGTMTCTTATAAATTTAATATTTTATATCACATATTCACATGTAACACGCGGGTGTTGTATATTTTACATTTTTCCAAACTCAATTTTATGCGGGTTTCCCGTTATTATTAAATACTGATTAGTCATCGATACAATGCGACATGAGTTGAGAGTATGGCATTCTTTTATGTTTTCAAAGTATGTAAGTAATATTATCAATAAATTTAATCTAAATATTAAAATACAAAATAACGTAATAATAAATAATAAGTAGAAATTAGGCAAGGGTTTAGAATGTGACTTCTTTTGAATTTTTATAAGTATGTAAATAAATTATTAACGAATTGAATCTAAGCATGAAAATAAAATTTTAATAATTATAATAATTAATAAATAAATTAGATATGTACAAGGCAAGAGTTGAGAATACATCATTTGAATTTCTCATTTTACATAAAAATTTGTAATTATCGCAAATATTTTTTATATTTATCTTTTGATAAACCCCGTGTAATACACGGGTATTAAATTAGTATATATATATATATATATATATATATATATATATATATATATATATATATAGGGTTGGGTTCAAATGAGAACCCGTCATTATATGTGAATTCATTAACAACAAATACGCGTTATGCTGCTGGTTGACTAAATGAGAACCCGTCATTATATGTGAACCTTAAGGACTCATCTTGACCATTAGATTGGATAATCTTAATGGTTGAGATCATGACATGTCAGCATGGTAATAATGTAAAAAAATGCATTAATCAATTAAAAATGGTATTTTGGACATATATCAACGTTTACAAAGAGCACTACATTGTTCTTTGAAAAGCACAATAGATTAAGAAGAAGAAACACTACGATTGTATACAAAAAAGCATCGCAAATTTCGTATATAAACTGCAAATTCAAAAATTTGAAATGAAACTCAAATCTTCAACAAACCATAACTTTTTCAAATTTTATTCGTTTTGAATGAAATATATATCAAATTAATCACATTCTTAAGATCTACAATTTAAGATACATATTGCATATTTTAAAACGTAAAAAATATATATATATAATTAAATTAAAAAAATTGGACTGATTTTAGCACTACAGTACTGTGTAAAAAGCACAATGAACCTGGACATATAATTACACTGTGCAATATTAGATCTAAGGCGAAGATTAGTCTCTAGGTTCACATATAACGACGGCGGGGTTCTCATTTGAACCCAATAACAGGTCATGCGTTACGCCAAACAGCAAATGTGTTAGGTCATGCATGACGTGTAGGTAATGCAACAATATTATGTCTTGCATTATATATTATTTTTATTTTTTAGCAATGCATGGTATATTAATTGATGTTACTTCATAAATGAGTATGATAGCGCATGCATGTGTTAAACCTGGCAATGACGGGTTAACTTTTTACCAAATTTATTATCAAGCAAATCAAAAGCCACAAATTATATTGAAGCTTTTTAAACAAATTTATGGGGCACAAATTTTTTAATTAGTTAGTATATTATGAAAAAGTTATAAATATCCAAATAAAAATAGAAATAAAACTATTTAATTATATTAAATATCCAATTTAATACATAATTGTTTTAAATTTATAATAAAACACTAGTTTTAGAAATATAAATTATTTATATAAATAGTAATAATGTAAACATATATAAAATAAGTATATGGACACTTTTATTAAAATATAGCAATGAAAGGAATCTAAACCCAAAAAGATAAAGACAAGCAAATAAATGAATAAAGACCTTGACCCCCAATATACTGGAAGCAACTTTTTTGACATTTTGGTTAGGATGATCACGCCACCAGGCCTTATAAATTGAAGTGGGGAATAAGATGAGATGCAATGCAACCAATAAAAATTACTAATTCTTATAGCAAATATTTCAGTTTCTTGAATGGAGCCTAGAGTGGTGGTGTCCCTGTTGGTGGTGTGGTCAATCTTCCTACTGAATTCTCTTGATGTTTATGCTAATAATGAAGGTTTGTAGTAATTTTTAAATTAATAACCATCTGATTATACATTACAAGCTCATATTTATATTTGTATTTTATTTTATGTTTTATATGGAACTTTAATGTTTGCTCATGGGCACGTTGTTTAAGTTTTGGTATTATCATTTTGCAAAGATTAATAATTTTTAGTTGGATAATTGAAGAATTAAAGATAAACTCTTCATATATATAAATATATGTACACAAACATACATATACGTACACTATGTATTAATGTACTCTATGTATTAATGCATTAATACAGAATTCTCATATTTTATACGTTATTAATTTTGGAAAATATTCTAGTGCTCCGTTGTCATCGAACCTAACCTAATATATACCTAATTTAATATTTTTATTTTATATATATTTATCTAATTTAATATTTTTTATTATTATATTTTTCTTAATATAAATATTCTCTTTTATTATATGTTATCTAATTAAATATTTTATTTATCATATTTTGTCTAATTCAATATCTTACTTTTTATTCTACTGATATAAAAAAAAGTCACATTTAATTAAAAAAAATTTATATAATTTGAATTAATCTTTATCTATAATAAAGCTTAAATACTTTTATTTTTAAAATTTTAAATATTCTACTTAAAGAAAGTACGAGTAATATAAAGTTATTACAAAATGAAAACAAATTTAAAAAATATAAATTTAAAGTTGAATAATATAATGAATTGAGAATAATATTAAATATATATATATGAAGAAATATTGTTATAAGAGAGAGAGAGAGAGACGACAACAACAGAAAAAAAAAATAATAATAATAATAATTAACAATAAATATACAAAGTTTGGTTAATATACACTTTTTGATATTTATTTTTTATTTTAGATTTAAAACTATAATTATAAAAATATTTTTTATATTTATTTTTTATATAAATCTTGTTTTATTTTTTATTTTAGATTTAAAATTTTATAATTATAAAAATATTTTATATAAATTTTGTGTAATACAAGTGTGTTAAACTAGAATAATTATATATATACGTCTACTTTGGAGTATATCTTGGAACGTACAGTGTTATTATTTTTCTGGAATCTATCAAATTAGTATAATGATATGCAATGTAGATTTTGATGGATCCAGGGATTATCTTTTAAATTTTAATTCTTTTCTTTTTTCAATGAAAAATAAAATTGAAGCAATTATAGTATTAACTAATTAACTATAATAATATTTACAAATTATAATTATACCATGTAAAAAATTTCTAAAATATCACCGATTTGGTTTTGGAGAGTAATTTTAATAATATTCTCGCTAAAAATATTATTTTAACCGCGTGGAAGTAATAATCTATAAAATCAAAGTCAATTTTAACAACGAACAAACTTTATAATACAAAATAACCTTATTCTTTTTCATCATATTTTGAGCAAGCTCACCAATCATTTTCACATTAGAAATTTCAGGATTATTGGATTAAGTTATCTAATTTTATTTTTGCCTTAAAACCCACAATTTGTCAAGTGCTCATTTTCGCTTATTTATTTTTGAGTAAGAAATGCTGATATTAACCCTTTAAAAATCAATAAAATGATAATAAAATAATAACAAATTAAGTTTATTAGCAGCTATAAGGGTGCTCGTCCTGTTTCACAATATCTAAAGTAAAATACTCAACATCGCATATTAAAGCCAAAAATAACATCATATCTATGTTTTTGGTTTTCAAATAATCATCTAATGCTTTTGGAAAAAGTTACAAATGGCTTATGAGTTCATATATGAACAAACTCTGCACAGTTCCTTCTTAAATGATATGATCATGGGTTTTTTTGCTTTTCGCTAATACCAGTCCACAAACACATTTTACCTATGTTGGCAATCACCAAATTTGAAAGTAATCTTATTTTTCATTAACCAAATATTCCAATATATATACATGTATGTACGTATGTTTATACTAATTTATAGCTAATTAATGTGAAACAAAAATATTTAGCTTCAAATTAATATTTCAAGGGCTTTTAGTTGATACGTGATGCTTTAATTGCTTTCAAGAATAATTTAAAAGTTATTTATGCCACTATATATATAGTTAGCTAGGAGTATATTTTTTATTTTAGTTAAGTTGATACTTATGATACGATCATCTTGTAGCCAATTTATAATTAATATGTAGCTAAATATTTTTATCACACATTAATTAGAATTCATTGTCTAATTTCATAATTTCGTATAGTAACAATGATATTTCTTGCGTAAACCATGGAAAGTTATGTGTTTAGCACTTTATTGGATTATTGTTCTCTATGTTGGGACTTAATTACATTAATTAATGATTATATTTCTGGCGCGTAGTTTATTTGCAACTTTGGCATCTGAATTTTAAGTACTTTTGTTTGATAGTTGATGCTTTAATAGCTTCCAAGAATAATTTGGCTAATGATACTACCGAGAGTTTATCTAGTTGGAACCCTACTCTTGTCGACCCTTGCACATGGTTCCACGTCACGTGCAACAGTGGTAACAGTGTAATAGAAATGTGAGAATGTGGCCAATTTCTATTTCCATTCAATGCTATTTCCTTGGGTCGTTTCATAATTTATTTAATTTGCTAAATGAATTGCTAACATGTAATCCGTTTTTATTCCATGTTTATTGGCAGTGAACTTGGAAATGCTGGTTTATATGGTAAATTGGTCCCAGATCTTGCCAAATTATCAAACTTGACGAAATTGTATGTTGTGTTTGTATTATTTATGACTAATGATCTTAATTTTCCGTTTAAAAGAGTTATAATTAATCATTTTAAAGTAATTTTGGTATCATTAATTATTTTTTAAATCTCAATATAAATACCTTTGAATTAATATATACTGTCCATTTCATCTTTATACTCCACGAGAAATACCAAATTAATTGAGACAACATGTAATTGAAATCAAGCAATTTTTAGAAAGTCGTGTAGTATCATGCATAATTAAAAATAGCATTTGATATAGCATAATAATTATCAAATAGTCCTCCATATAGATGTTCTTTTTTTTTTTAATTAGTTATACATCAATTTAAGCCAAATAATCCCTTATTTTTATTAAACAGTCCAATATTGTGATATGAAAATACCACAATTCCCTTACCATGTAAAAGAAAATCAATAAGAATAAATCAAAATTCAATAATAACGATGGCGATGGTAACATTGTTAATAAGACAGCAAACGTTGTTTACAAAATAATAATAATAATAATAATTTCAAAACCTCAAGTGAACATTTTCTTTATTGCATGAACAATTCAATTTTTAATATTTAAATTTTAGTTTTTCAGTTTTGTTTTATTATGTATTTAGTTCATTCTGCCCGCGTAATACGCGGGTGTCTACACTAGTTCTATGATAATATTGCATTTATTTAAACTATAAATTAAACTAGACTAATTATTGTAATTTTAGTATATTCTCGCTCGTTTTATTAGATTCTCGGGTGAAGAAACTTTTGACAGGTCATCACCTATGCCAATGCCAAACCGCCGTGGATCCAAAATTTTAAATTTGAGGGTAAAAAAAATAATTAATAAAATATTATTTATTATTTAAAGGAACACATGCATAATATTCAAATAAAATTACAAGTATAAAAAGTCTCTTATTTTCTTTTTTACTTTTTAACTTATTAATGTAATTTTTGTAATTATAAAAAGAGTTAAATTTTTATTTTTTTTTGGCCTATATAAAAGATGGGATTTTCATATCAGAGGGTACAACTGTATCCCTTTTAACCTTAAATGATCTGCCACTGTTTCAAAATCAAAAGGAAGAAAAACTTATATTGAAAAGAAAAAAGCAAATGAACCGCAACAATTATACTATATACGCTAGAGTATTTTTAATATACATTTGATATAAAAGTTTATGAACTTATATTCATTGGTTGAGCGAATCAAATTGTGGGAATTATCACGAGCCATTGAAGAGATATTGAGTGACAGAGAAAAGAAAAAAATTGACTAGAGTTGGAAGGAGAGATCTTATAACATGTAAGGAAGTATACAAATCACCTTAATGTATTTACGATCAATAAATAACAAAATAGAAGATTACAAAGAATGAGTATGTACGAGAAAAGATGAACTAAATAAATGAAAAGAATCAAATCAAATCTTTCCTAAATAGATACTCCACCTGTCCCACAGAGATAGTCCACTATTTTATTTTCGTTCGTCCCACAAAAAGAGTCCAGTTACTATATTTAACATATCATTAATTTTTCATTTTCACACATGCCCTTAATTAATATTCTTGAAATACTAATTTTCTAACTCGTAAATTGAAAATTGATGATTACAATACAAAATTTTAATATTCCAATAACAAATATACTAATCCAAACACTGATTTTTATGAGTATTAATTGACATTAATAAATTCAAGAAGGGTATAATTGAAAAACACTAACTAAATTAATGACTTAACTATATAAACTACCAATTTCTTAATATGTGTGAAACCGTGAGACCATCAAATTGGGATTAAAGTAGTACTAAAAATCCACTAAAAATTATTATTTAAATACAAAAGATTCGACAAATCTCACGCAATAGTTTATATTTTTGATTATAATATTCATAATTTTACATATTCATTGATTCACACACAAATTCATCAATTTAAAGGTACAAGCTCGTTCAAGTGCATGTCGAAAGTGTGTGTAATAATTTGAAAAGCCCCGCAGGCATCTTGCATACGTAGGTAGGCCACAACTGGCAGCCCGGTCTTTATACCTTTTCGCATTGTTAATGCGTTAGGCCCTAGATGTAAGACAAACAACGTATGGATTAAATCCAAATGAATTCGACCAGTTATAAATTCTCGATACGCACCTTTTCTTTATAGGTTCAATTTTTATATAATCTCCAGGTTAGTTTCAATATTTTAACTTCGAATGTACTGTACTTCTTCTAAAATAATAATAATATTTTCATGCAAAATATAATACGGCTCAATCTTTCATGGCTATACTGTACTCGAAAAATTGAGAGGAAGACGATGGTGGTTGTGGTTGTGGTGAGGGTGGGTAAAGTGAATGTCTAGAAGGAGGCACTGTCGTCTATGTCCATCCGCAAGCGATGGGAGGGAGGGAGGAAGGATAACACTGATCAGGGAAAAAAGTTTTTACCTCATTAAATATTATAAATTTTTTACTTTACCTCCTAAATTATTATTTTTATTAATTTACCTCCTGAAATTTATATTTTTGAGTTTGCCTCCTAAAGTACAATTTACGTCAAAAAGTGTCGAACGCCGTTCACGTGACTTACAACTATCTCATTTCTTTTTTACTTTACCTCCTAAAGTATTTTTCTATCAAGTTGCATTCTCAAGTATGATTATTTTTTTAATTGCCTCCCCAAGCCAGTTTTCGGACTAGGAAAAACAAAGTCAAATACCGATTGAATTTACCTAATGAATGATACCCTAGGTAAATGATAATAATAATAATAATAATAATAATAATAATAATAATAATATATTACTAATATTTTTTCTAATATAATATTTAATACATATAACATAATTTTAATACACTTTTAAATACTACTACTACTTATAATAATAATATATAATTATAATATAATAATTTATAAAATATAATTTAAAAATTTATATATAGTACAATATTTTCACAATAACATTAAAAATAACAATTTTTGTAACTTTTTTCTCATTTCTTATTTTTTGTTGAAATATAATATTACTTGTAATATATATATTTTTAATTTATACATATAAATAGTTATAATACACTTTAAAATAATAATAATTATAATATAATACAAGTAATATTATATTATAATATACACTTTCAAATATAATATAATATAATATTATATAGTATTATTTGAAATATATTATATGTTAATTTTAAATTTTTTGTGTTGAAATAGTATAACGTGTATTATAGTATTATATATTATTATTTCATAGTGTATTATAATTATATTATATTTATTTTAAATTTATATAAATTTAAAATAAATATAATATAATTATAATACACTATGAAATAATAATATATAATACTATAATATTATATTTCAACAAATAAATAAGAAATAAGAAAAAAGTTAAACTTTTTTATTGTTATTGAAAAAATTGTCATATAAATATTTATATTTATATTTATTAAATATATCAGTTAAAGTTATAAATTATATTCATAAATTAATATATTGTAATTATAATTATATATTATTATTATTATTAGTAGTAGTAGTAGTTAGTAGTAGTATTTAAAGGTGTATTATAATTATATTATATGTATTATATATATATTTATATTTATATATATATATATATATATATATATATATATATATATATATATATATAACAAGTAATATCATAGTTTAACAAAAAATAAGAAATGAGAGAAAAGTTCCAAAAATTGTTATTGTTATTTCAAAAAAATAAAATAAAATTGTATTATATATTTATATTTATTAGATATATCAGTTAAGTTTATAAATTATAAGATTTGTGTTCTTTTTTTTTTTTTTTGCCTGAAAACTGTCGTGAGGAAGTTTTTTTTTTTTTTTTTTTTTTAAAATAAACTCATACTTGTGAAGGCAACTTGATAGAAATATACTTTTAGGAGGTAAAGTAAAAAAAAAAAAAAAAAGATAGTTGAGGAGGCAAGAAAAAAATCTGAAAAGAGGTATAACTGAAAAGACATTTTTGCCCTCGCTTGTAAGTCACGTGAACGACACTTTTTGTCTTGAATTGTACTTCAGGAGGAAAACTCAAAAAAAAGTAAATTTCAGAAGGAAACTTAATAAAAAATAATAATATAGGAGGTTTCAGGAGGAAAACTCAAAAAAACGTAAATTTCAGAAGGAAACTTAATAAAAAATAATAATATAGGAGGTAAAGTGAAAATTTTGTAATATTTAATGAGACAATTTTTTTCCTTAGTGATAATTTAACTTGTGTTTTAATTTAGTTAACTTAAATATAAAAATTTATTTTTCACAAATCACACATTTTTTTTTTTAATCTTTGGATAAACTTTCATTCGAATTAAATGATGAAAAACAGACAAATTGGGGCGGCCGAGATATTACTGTAAATGGAGAAAAGAGAGAACGGACGCCGTTGGTGGTATAAATCTCGAACCCTAATTTTTTTTTAAGGGCAACACTCTTATAAGGCTGTACTAACGGATTATTCATTAGCCAAAAAATTTATATAAATATATTATAGTACAAAAGTCAATACATTATAATGAAAAATTCATACAAATACGTGTAAAAGATTTAAGAAAAATCAATACTTTCGAATAAAAAACCAATATATCATAATACAAAAATTAATACACTATAATATCGGATCAGATAGCCTAACGGGTCATGACCCGTCAATCTCGCCTAACACAAGTGTTTGTCTTTTCTAATAATAATTGAAATAGAAAAAAGTATTTATTTAAAAATTATCGGAAAACTCTACGGTGGCTTTAAGGTACCATGCTCCCACCCCCTCCTGCATTTACAACCTTAGATCTCTTAATTTAAAAAGACTAAAATTGATATAATTGTTATAAATGCACCCCATTAAATGAGAAATGGTACAGTAAAATTTAAAAATTCCCAAAATTATTATTGTCCAAATATAAATTCTTAAAACACCACAAATTAATACCCCGAAGTTCTCATAGGCCAACTCACTCCAACAATTAACATTATTAAGAAATAAGATGAATTTGGACATAAATAATAATCACTATTGCAATTTTCTGGATATTACTTGTATGATGTAAAAGTTATTGTTTTTAATTAATAAATAACAATTAACCATCTACGGTTCTGAAATGCGATAACAAACAATTAAATTTCTTTGTTACCACTATGTGGGGGATTTAACATCGACATTTTAACATCGGTTTTTAAAAATCGACGTAAAATATCTCACGTCAGTTTTTAAACAAAACGATGTCTCAGTTTATTAGAAACCGAAGTAATTTAGAATTATTTACAACGGTTAATATATAAAACTGACGTAAATCCCCTCTTTAAAAAATATTAAACTATAAAATAAAATCATTATAAGACACCAAAACTCTCCCCCAAGTTGAAATATCAAACCCGTTGCCTCGTCCATTCCATCTCGCTATCACCTTCGATCCACCACCACCACCGTTGCTTTGCTCCTACCACACCACCACCACCACCACAGGTGTTGTGCTCCTGTCACACCACCACCGCCAAAGCCGCCCGCCACCATCACTTCTGATATCAAGCCCTCGATTATACTCTGTCCCCGCCGTCGCCACCACCACCACCACCTCTACAATTCGCCACCGGCAATTTGTCTCCACAGGCACGTCACACCACCGAAAGCCCTTTGTTCTCGAATCTTAGTCCGCCACATCCGACATCCCTCCTGATTCAGGTACTTCAATTTTTTAATTTTCAAAATTTCTTAAATAGAAAACCCTAGGATCTCATTCAAATATTCCTCCCTATCTTTGTACAAAATGTAAGTCATGTGATGAAGCCTACAAACTATTTTAGGATTTTCTCTATACAAGTTGATCGATGTTGCGTGGATATGTGGGTAAATGATTAATTGTTTTAAGAAGCATTTGATTCTTGTTTCTTAAAAATTAATGTAAAATTCTTTAATTATTGTTATATATAGGAGATGTGCCCTAATTGTGTTGTATATATTCCCAAATTAAAAAAAAAAGATTACATATTCAGATTTCAATCTAAGCAACCTTTTGTTTTCGTTCTTGCTATATTATTCTTTAGATATTTCTCTTTATTTCATATGCCAGGTTGGATATTTGTCGAAAGAACTACAAGTAGAAGCTAATATGTTCTATTGTATTCCCAGAAGATGGAGTCGATAATTATCCTCTCGGCCCCGCAAAAGCTGTTTCCCAGTCAAAGGCATCGTAAAAGTCACTCGCACACACCAAAGCGGAACAAAAGACAAAGGAAATGGAGTAACTCATCATCACCCTTCAGTGTGTCTCCGAGTGTAAAAACTGGTACAAAATAGATCAAAGATGCCAGTGAAAATTTGAAAAGCAGTCGAGGAAAAGAAAAGGTATAATTGCAACTCTCTCCAATTTTTTATTTTTTTTTTACATGAGTTGATTTACTGTTTTGATGAGCTTGTTCATTGGTTTGATCTTTTTTGACCACCCATCAGTATCCAAACTTTCTAAGTTCAAATCATAAAAATGTAATATATTATGTAACTTTTTTGAAATCTTTAGTCAATTGACTACCTTTTCATATGATTGTATGTTCCTTGCTTATGGGTAATCAAATATAGCTGTTTGAACTAAAGGATCCTGGCATGGGTTGGATGATCTTGTATAGTGAAGTAACTTAACTAGATGTTTGATACTTGCTGGACTTTTTTTTTTTTTTTACGTATCTTTACTCTCGTTCCTACTCCCTCTCCTCTCTCTCTCTCTCACACACACACACACACACTTTTCTTTTTTTTTCTTTTTGGCATAGTCTTTTTATGTTTGTCTACTATATTTCCTTTTTTAGTAGGATGGAAATAAACCATAACGTAACATTACCAGATGACTTGTTATGGTCATATGCCTTTTTCATTTTTTTAATATTTAAATCTCTTTAATCATGATTTGAATTTGATTTTCTTCCCTATAACAAGCATGGTAATATTTATCGTTCCAGCTCTATTTGGTTTTGTGAAACTCAAGTCAGTCAACTACTAGTCATTTTGTAATTAACAAGGCAGATTATTTAGAGACAAGAGCACATACATATGTCCTTTATATATAATTATGTCACAAACTTATCAATTGTTGCTTGATATTTCTTTTATTTACACTCTTATCTAAATTATTTGTTATTAATTATTTCTTGTTGTTTGGTTCTGGTATGATTTTCTTGTTCTTTCACAATTTGATTTGTTATATATTTATTTTATGCTTTGTAAAGTAATCAATTGTGCTAGTAAATGAAGTTAATCAAAATTATGTGGAATGAGCAACTCTTGAAGGTGACGATGATGTCAAGTTGACGACCGAGAAAGACTCAACATTCAGGCAATTTGCCCGGTGGTGTGGTACGTGATCCTGTCTCAAAGGACATTTTCGTGGACATGCAAATTCCATCACTAAAAATGAAGTGTGTTAAAGTTATTATTATTTTTTTAATTCTTAAAACTTATATATTTTACTCCTTTTTGAAAGTGGTTGTTCTGTTGTCTTGAATGAAAGATATGATGATTCAATGAATGGTCTTTAAATACTTGACTTGTTAATGCACCTCTTTGTATTTTTTTAATGAGTGTAGATTGTTTAAAGACATTTTCTTCCTTCAAAAATATTATCTTATTATTATGATATGGAAAAAAAAAGTGACTGGATTAAGATTTATATTAATTCTATTTGATTATTATTTTGAATCTGGTTTCTCATATCAACAATTTCTATACCACTTCATTCCATTGTAAACTCACAAAACTCCCCGAGGAGCATCGTAAGTGTTTATTGAATTACCTCTCGGTCTCAACGGATAGAGAATCGACAAGGTGATCCTCTATAATTGCCATTATAATCTTATGATGAAACCAGAGATGATGCCATAAGGAAGGTGTCGAGTTTCTGCGGTAAAGTGTTCATTTCTCCTATTTTTATTGCAACTTGATGTAAGTTACCGAATATGGGACAGTAAATGGAATCGTTGATTTGGTGTTATCTGTATTAAACTAATTTATGGGTTTTTTAGTCATTTCATGTTAGTTCGTCGACATTGAATTACTCGTTCACATCTATTTATTTTAAAGTTAAAAAAAAAAAATCCACATTGGGTCGCATATATTATGTGAATATGGCTATATTTCTGTTTTGAAAGAGATGAAGCTCAAATATGTGACCAAATAAAATGAACTGTGTGGTAATTAGATATCATAACAGACGTATTACATGTTTGGAGTTCCATCCTACTAGAAACAATATTCTTATATTTGGAGACGAGGTTAGTATTTTTAATTTCCATAGTCTATAGCTGTCAATTTGAGCATATCAAATATTATGTGATTTTGAATATTAATATCATTTGACGTGGTGAAGAAAGGGCAACTTGGAGTTTGGGATCATGAGAAAGTGCATGTGAGGACAGTATCTGGGAACATTCATGGTTGCATATTGAACAATATGAAGTGAGTTCTGCTTTTTTTTTAAAAATATAATTCAGTGCTCGGCTTTGATTTAAGATGATTGAACATCATATAAATACAGGTTTAGTCCGACAAATGATGGAACTACGTATGGTGCTTCTTCTGATGGTATAGTCAGCAGAACCAACTTAGAGATTGGGATTTCGTTATCATTGTTGAGCCTTAATCCTAATGGTTGGCATATGTTTAAAATATTAAAAGAAACTGAATTCCAATGTCTTACAAGTTACAATCAATTTATTATGATATGGAAAAAAAGTGACAGGATTAATATTTATATTACTTCTATTTGATTGTTTCTTTGAATTTGTTTTCCCATATCAACAATTTCTATACCAGTTCATTCCAACATAAACTCACCAAACTCTCCGAGGAGCATCTTAAATGTTCGTTGAATTACCTCTCGGTTTCAATGGAGAGAGAATCGACAAGGTGATCCTCTATAATTGCCATTATTATCTTGTGATGAAACCATACATGATGTCATAAGGAAGGTTTACTAATTTGTTTAGTTTTCTATTTTTCTGGTTTCTCTGATGCCATAAGATGCTGCATTTCTAGTAAACTTTAGGTTTCCAAAGTTTAATTCAATTCAATTTTCACTTAGATAAATATTCTCGAATTTTGTCTTAGATATTATAGAAAAGATGGACGAGCAAGAAGATGCTCGTGCTCCGGCCTCAGAAGCTCAGCCCGAAGAAATTGGTTTGTTCCTTAATGCCAATACCGTTTTTCATTTGAGCTTTAAATGACAAACTCAAACATATGTATGCATATTTTTCTTATAACAGAGAGAAACTCGGGCAGACGCTGTGTGGCAGCAAATGAATAAAAGGAGTTTCTGCAATATCATTTAAATCAATCAAGGAAAACAAAAGTTGAACCACAAACAAGTTCCTTAATAAAACCCTGTGCAGAAATCATCAACAGCGAGTAGCATTCTCTTTTCAAGGGCAGTCTAATTAAAAAAATCCCCTCATATTTTTCAAAATTAGAGTTACTTCATTGATATTAGTTTCTGTTTATTAAAATGCACCTCAATATGGGTATATTTGTTAAAGAAAATGTAAACCTCAAGGGGTGTTTGTAATTTGAAAGATGATTGAGTTTTTCTTTTTTCTTTTTTTTTTTTCTTTTTTTCATTATTTTTTGGTAATTAGGTTAAACCTCGGGGGGGTTTTTTTTGGTTTTGTTGTTTTTTTTTTTTTTTTTTTTTTTGGTCAGTGTTTTTTTTCTTTCTCTTTTGTGTTACATTTTTTATTTGGTTTTCAGATTTTCAATCTCTTTTATATATTTTTGGTTCCTCTTAATAGTTAATACCGAAATATTTGTCATCGTTCTCTAGTTTTTTGTGTGCTTATGTTATTCCCATAAATATAATATTTAATTTAATTTCTATTTTATCCTCCAAAGATTTATCAAGAGCCATTGAATTGCCTCACGTAATTAACTATTGGTTTTGATTCCTTTTGTGCCTTTTTTCTAATTTTTAAGAACCTTGTTTAATTGTGTTTTCTATTTGATTCAGGTTTTGGCGAGCAGAAGTCAGGTTTGGTGGCTATGGGCAGGTACCCAAAAAGATCTTCAGTTTGCTCAAATTTGTTCTTTTCTTTGTCTTGTGTTCTATAGTAATTAAATTGCTCTGCCTTGAGGACAGTTAGTTCATGGGCTTGTCCCTTTTAATTTATTTAGTTTCAGTATTAGTGAACCAATTTAAAACTGTTGAACTGATTTTAATCTTAAAGTGAAACAGATATTTCTTCTTGATTGATTTTCCATCTTCTTTCTCTTTTTTCTTCTTCCTATTTTCTATTTCAATTTCTGTCTTGTAGAAAAGTTAAAGTAAATCGACTTTGATTGACGATTAACCCAAGGTGAAGCCAAAAGAGTGTTGAAAGGTATTAAGGTTGAGATCTATCATCAGGGTCAACATCAAACGACATAAGATTGTAGTTTGTCAACTGAACCAACACAACAAATATAATGTATGCTCAAATATTATCCGAAGCCCTCGGCCTCAAACCCAATCATCTCGAAGACATGAAATGTTCTAAAGGGCTCTCTCCTATGCCATTACTACCCTGGGTGCCCTGAGCCCGAGTTTACTCTGGGCCGATAGCAACTTCCTAATGGTCCTGTTGAACGAACAAGTAAATGGACTGCAAGTTCTTTACCAAAACCAATGGGTCGATGGTCCTTATGTACCCGGAGCTCTAGTGGTGAATATCGGTTATCTTCTTCAGGTAAGAACTTTTTATTTAATAATATGAAGATTTTAATCAATGTTTGAAAATTTAAAATAATTTGTCTAGGGAGTGTTGGATTTTTTTTAATTTAAAATTTTGTATAATTGATTATAATATGTTGACAATTTGTACATTTAGTGGATTTTTTTGTGGCAGATTTTGTTTATTAGACTAATTTTTGATGAATATAGCTTTAAGTATTATGCATATTTTGGGGTGCAATGGTAATTGTGTGAAAAAAATTAGTGTATGTTGTGTGGTGTTGTAGCGATGGTGGTGGTGTAAATGTGGAAAAAAATAATTCAAATAATACATTTGAAAAAACAAATTTCTAAACCACATCGGTTCTAAATAAACCGATGTTGTATGCGACGATGTTAAAAGTCATCAGTTCAGAAAACGATGTCAAATGTCTAAAAACCCGATGTTAAGTCCCTATTTTGTAGCAACGTACAAGCACATGTTTTGGATCTTTATTAAAGCTTGGCAGATAACCACCATACCTTGTTTCCCATTCCATGGGACTTAATTACTGCGACGTCACTCCTTTAATTATGCTAGAAATAATTATTAGATTAGACCATGCTTAGAAACAAGAACATTACAAATGACTCAATATCAAAGTTCAAATCAAGTTACTGACCAAGGGCAAGTTCTTGATTACATATTAAAAACTCAGTCGAAATTAGAAACCACCCTATCCATGATGTTAGCAACAACATCCTTGGATTCCTTGAGCAACTTAATGCTCTTCTTCAGCTTATTCCGCTTCTCGGAAATCGAAGGCGGTTCCTCCAGCATCCTCTCCAGCCCATTCCCCTGAGTCCCTATCAGCTCGTTAATTATCTCATTCTGCATCTCTTTGTTCACCAGCTTCTGAATGCTGAATAGCAAGTACAGAGCCATGTTATCCACCATCCTCCTCGTAACAATGTCCCAATAAGCCGCCATCCTCATCTTCAAATCAAACGCTTCCTGCACAACGCCCTTAGGGGTACGATACAAATCGTCAACATTAATTTTTCCAAATTCCTCAACAATTACTATCGATGGCGAAACAGAGCTCTCCACAGCTTTTACGAATTCATTCTGATGAGACATTAGCTTATTGCAAGAAACCATGTACTCGGGGTTACAGGTGTAATCGGTAAGCTTCTCCATCTCCACCAAATCGTTCACCCAATCAACCGATTGCTCCTTCTTCTTGGAGATAAGATTATGCGCAGCCCTTCTCGTACCGGACAAAAGTTGTGGGTAGTTATCCGAATGTCTCAACAACACAGAGATCACTACGCTTTCAACGTAGCTCCATATTTTCTCAACAAAATCAACAGGTTTGTCGGATATCGACTTCACCTTCTTCTGCAGCAGCGTAAGAAAAGCAGATTTGGGTAGAAAATTCGGCAGCCCAATAGATTTAGCTTCCTCCAAAACCTTAATCTCATCAACCAAGAAATTATCCTTAGCACCATCATTTTCTGCTGATTTATTAGGCTGAAGTTCTTCAGAGTACTTGTTCAGCATCTCGGCCAATCGTGCGGTGCCATGCATCTCCTTCGCATCAGGATACTCATCAAACTCTCCCTGCAAGAGGATTTTCCTCAACGTCTCTTTAGCATAACCGAGAATATGCATAAATGTCGTCATCGCCTCGGCAACTGAGGTCAAATGCTTCGGCATTTTATTCAGTTCTTCCAGATTGGCTGAAAGCTTGCCATTTATTTTCCTGACTATATCAGGCAAACATTTGACTATAATCGTCCCCTGGATTTTCACCAACCTCTCGGCCAACACAGGAATCCCGACCATCGATTTGTTTATATTCGAAAGTTGAGGGTGAGTCTGGAAAAGCATAGCCTCCTCGGCCCGAGCTTCTTCATAAGACTCGTCCCCGATACGGTTCCTCACGCAGACGTAACCGAGTCCAATGTTGACATCGTCGGCGGTTACCTTCTCAAGCAAACCTTCCGGTGATTTATCCGCTTTCGTAACGACAGCCAGAGTCCTCTGGCCCGTCTTGTCCACGCGCTGTGACATTCTGATGGACTCACAAGTTGAGAAATCAACGCCAGCCGACAAAACATTCAAGATTATACTCTCCTCCGGAGTGATGAACTCCGTGATAATCTTCGAAATCTGCTCGGAAATATCCTCCGGCTGGCCATGGACCGGAACACGAGTGATACCAGGCAGATCGACCATGGTTAGATCAGGGACGCCATTTTTTTTCACGACTAGTGTCAACGGGCTGTTTGAAATCCCTTTCCCTTTTCCGGCGATCTCTTCGGTGGCGAGGCTGATGGCGTCGGCAATGTTTTCTTCATCCGTCGGCACAGTTTTGCCGTCGTATTCGAGTGAGAGGTCCGGGTTAGGGTTCGGGTGGTTCTGGAGGCGCATGATGAGTGGGACCCGGGTGCAGATGCCCTGGCCTCTGGGGAGGCTGATGCCGGCGAGGGACTCGAGCACGCTGGACTTGCCGGAGGACTGGTCGCCGACGACCACGATGGTGGGGAGCTGGATGCCCTCTTGCATGATCTTGAGGTGGCGGAGGCGGTCCACGGTGTCGAGCAGGGGGCGGATACGGTCGTTGTAGGAGGAAACGATGGGGGCGTCATGATGAACTACTACTGGTACTAGAGATGATTGTTTTTCTTCGGAGATTTTCAAGAGACTCATTTTTGGGACAGAGACTATTACTGGTGGTGAGGAGCTTTCTTCTTTGGCAAGAATCAGAGAGCCCATTGATTTTGTTCTGGATAATGAAAATGAAGAAGGTGGTGCTAATTTTTGTGTTAATCTTACTTCTTTAAAAGTGCGTACCTGACGCTGGGATATATAAGATTGTCAATAATATATTAACTTATATTTTCTCATTTTTTCTAACGTATTATTTTCAAAAATAAGGAATTCGTTTATTAATTTTTTTAAAATTTCAAAAATAGTTTATTAATTATATAGAATTTAGTTTATTAATTAATTTTTTATTGCACATTTAATCTAATTTTCACCCTAAATTCTTGCAATAAATTCCACGTGACCTCAAAATTCTGGATTAAATATGAGACAAAAATTTAATTGACAAAGTTAAACTAAATGTGAGACAAATATTCCATGTATTTATGAACCATCCAAGTTCAATGATTTAATATGCGAATTCTACATTTTAGCCCAAAAATCACCCCCCCCCCCTATGTTGATTTTTTTATATATAAGCCGTATACGAAATTTTCCAATACACTTCCCTTTTTTCTTTCATCAATTACTCTCTCACATATTCAATAAACAAAAAATTACTAACCATTATTTACATAAATTTTGTTATTTACCTACTCACGTATTAAAAATATCAATCATTTATGCAATTATTATTTTACTATTACATCGAATCGCCATTTTGTCGATACAATTTATCTCATACAAATGTAATTACACTTTTGAAACTCATTTTCATTTCATTGCTATTTATTTGAAGTTCTAGTGAAAGCATAACACAAACAATTTTTTAAACCAAGATCCAAGAATGCTGGTTTCCTGGAAATCCGGTTTACTTTTAATAGGAACTTTGTGCTTTGGCTAAGCAAATAGTACAATGAGAGCAGCCCACTTTTCCACTAAGTAAAAAGACCATCTTTTATTGGTCTTTCTCTCTTTTTTCCCTTTTCAAGGACAATAATGCTAAGAAAACATGACATAAGTTTTCCTAATTATGAAAATTCTGTCTCAAAGTAAATCAGATCAATAATTGCACTTGACTTTGGTGTTATAAATTGGCTTTGTCCAATTTTGGACATTTGAACAATAAGTGATGTGTTGCACGCAAGGTTCCAATGTTTGTGAGACATATCAATACGGCTAGGTTAAGTCTCAAGTTGTAGAAGTCAATGCTTGTCTAGGTGAAGTCTAGATAGCAGAAGATATTTTTTATTTTATATTATTTTAATTATTTTAATCAATAAGTAAGTAAAACAATATGTGTAAAGATTTTTTGCAATATTTTTTATAATTTCTCCACGAAAAATAGTTTTTAAAATATTTAAAATTAAGATATTAATTAATATTATTAATTTGATAACAATCTCGAACGATTGAACTTAAAATGAATATATTAAGATAGTCGAGTTTAACAAAAATAAGAAACAAATTATAAATATAATTATAATTGTAACACAACAAAAATATAGATGTTATATATATATGAACCGATCAACTCTAAATTGTCATTTGCAAGCCTTTTCGATCATTTTGCAAGCGAGTTGTTTCAGTGAAGGTGTACAGTTCCTCCTTCATCCAAAAATATAATCCATAATTTCTTATTATATCTTCAAATTAGCCCACTTACCTATTTTGTTATTTTAATTTTTACATGTCTCTTGATTAGTAATTCTTAATTTTTCAAACCAATTAGTCATGTATAAATTACACAATATATAAAAAAAATTAAAATTAAAATAATATTTTAACTGCATAAATTATAATTTTTTAATTTTTATGAAATTAACTGCATGACTGTATTATTGGACGGATGCAGTAATTTTAAGAGATACAGTAATGCGATTAAACTACTGAATTCTTTTTAACTCTCGCCTCGTACTAAGATTTACGTGTATCCATCCTTGATTTAGAATCATATACCTATATGGATTGCAAAAATAATTGATCGCTGCATTTTCTAATTTTCAAAAATTTTGATGTTCCGTCTCTTTTCTTCCAATAAGTGCGTCACGTTGAAAACTAATTAATTCCGCACACGATAAAAACTGGTTGAATTATAGGGCGCCGAACTCGATTTCGGAGCAACTAGAGTTCGAGCTCCAAAAGAATGAATGAGCTCGAGCTCACTAACGTCAGTCTCGAGCTTACGGTCCAAGCTTGCATCATTTTAAAGATAGAAAAATTATATATATATA
>BMAC01001284.1:48402-65577 GCA_014905375.1 Phtheirospermum japonicum | reverse complement strand
TAATAAATACATACTACTGGCTTGACGAGTAATCGAGCTAATCATAGTTGTTGTTGTTGTTATTGTGAAAATGGAATTTGAATTCGAGGGGGGCTATTCCATGAAATTATTTGAATGATACTTAGAATTTGGTGGAATTTATGAAAATTCATGTTGACAACCTCAATATTAGATAGGTTTTATAGAATTCTAAATTATTACATTCTAGTATTCAATAAATCTAACAAATACAAATATAAAGCTCAATTGTCCACTCTAAAACATCTCAGTTTAACTACCATAAAATGCATAATCCATTTAAAGACCAATTAGACAAAATTTTAAACTAAACACGAAGAAGAATTCGTAATAACACAACACAAACAATTATAAGAAAATGGGTAAAAAGCCATAATGTGGCTTAATCCCAACGTATCCACAAACTATATTTCATGATACCAAGCTAGAAAACCCCTTATTTGTTTATAAACTCAAGATTCACTTAAAAATTGAAAGACTTGGGTGAGATTTGATACACAGATTGATTAATCGTCGGGTCAGAGAGGGAGTAAAGGTAAGATTTGTCGTCGTCAATGATCGGAGCCATGCAGAGCAGAGGGTATAATGCTTTGTTTAAGATCAATTCTTTGACTATTAATGTGTGTGTGTGAGAGAGAGAGAGGGAGAGAGAGAGAGAGAGAGAGAGAGAGAGGGGAAAGGAAGAAAGAATGCATCGACCCATTCATCATATTTATTGTCTGTATTAATATTGTGGGACGGGTGAGATGGGTGGGCGGACTTGTGGGCTGACGGGCGGAGTTTTCGGGTCAATTTAAGTGGGTGGGTTAAAAATGGGGGAACTTCTACGGTGCCGTGAGGGCACCATTCTTCACTTAATCAAAACCATTGGACCAAAAGTTGGTTACAAATATTGGTAAATAGATGGATGTATAAGTAGGGGGTGGGAGGTATGGTGCCTCCACAACACCGTAATCAAGAACTAAAAAATAACAGAAAGTTATGAATATAAAATTCTTGCCAAGAGTTTTCGATTATGTGGCCAAATATAAAAAAGTTTTCAGAATATGGATATTTTGCAAGCAGAACCCTTGGAGAATCTTGATGGTGACAGCGGGCAAAAATAGGATTTGAGGGCTGTTTTCCATAGAGAAGGCAAACCCACAATTTTTTCTAAGGGAGGGGCATTCTGATCCTTTAATCAAAAATTTACCACTTGTCAAATTGTAAGCATGCTATAGTAATTCATGTTATATTTAAATCTTATAGTTTAGAAGATTAGATATTATATCGCTCCTTCCAACTCAGAATTCTACCTTGTTATTATCTGAAATTTAGGAAATATTTATGTTAAAGACCAAAAAAACCCAATTAATAGCGCCAAAAAAAAAAAAAAACTCAACGAAAATGTAATGTTCAAGGGTAATGTTAGGTACAAATTCGTAAACCAACAGGCTTTCGGGGCTTTCAATGCTTCACCCGAGAAGCTTGAAAATGTTCTTGTGCTCGATCCAACTGATAAGATTCACGCCATTTTTTTAGTGTTCCTTTATATATAGAATCAGCTCCTCCTTGGCCTAATTTTCTCGAGAGGTCGAAATGGTTCGTCGCCTTCTCCAGAGTTTCGTATTTGAAATTCAGATTGGATTTGTTGTACGAATATGAAATCTGGCGGAGATTATTGCATTCTGCATGTGACGAGATGAATGATATGAGTAACACTTTTTTCTCTATAAGTTATTTATTTCTTGTAATAAATTATTATGCAAAATACATAGTCTTCGTTTTTGGCATCTTTTATAGAATGCATAAGCACCAAAAGACAACATACAGAAAGCCAACACAGACAAAGCAATTGCCGAAGATTTTCGTGTTCTATAGATCCCTAAAAAATATCAAAACAAATAAGTAATAGTTTGATGACAATGAATCAACAAGATGACTGTCTTAAAAAAATCATTCCGCAATAGGACAACTAAAGAAAATGAACCTCTCCAAGACTCCAATTACGATCAAAAAATTATTAATAAGAAACCAAAAAAGTGGGTGACAAAATAAAAAAGAAAGAATAGTAGCCATCAGAAGCTGACAAATACAAACCAACTCAAAAAATAAAATAGAGACAAAAAATAGAATTTGAAGAAGATAATCATTCATCTACAAATTAATTTCATAAAAAATTATGGAGAAGAAATAATTAAAATTAGTGTTTGCACACTCTATAATTACCAATATTCAGCAATACTAAGATCGAGTTGAATCCGTTCTTTAACATGAGAAAAGAAGTTTTAAAAAAAAGGATAAAGCAGCGTTCGACTCAAACTCACCAGAATCACTATTTGTTTCCTCAGTCTAATCAGATAAAAAATTCGCAGTAGAATATCTCATATAACAACCAGCATTCAACGCTCTACTTTTGAAGTCTAAAATTGCAAATATTGACATTAGAAACATTATAGTAAAATTGCGCAACAACACAATTGAGCCCAAACTCACTCTGTTGCTGATTTTAGTGTTTGAACGCATATTCATCTATCTCTTCTTTAATTTTTCAGTCTCTTGTTCAATAGTTTAAGAAACAATTGTAGATAAATACTAAAATACTACACACACTCACACATACCTTGGAAGCATACAATTTGACACGATTCAACCGCGATGCAGCGGTCTCTGTCTTCAAGAAGTTGAAAAATGAGATTGTGCTGTGATTTAATCGCGCAAAGTTAAGCAATTACCACTTTAATCTCAGCACGAAATCAAAATCAATTAATTTTATTTTTTTACAAAAACTAAAAATGAAAAATTATAAAAGATAAAGACAAATAATTATACTTTACACCTTTTGCATGAGTGTTACTGTAAATCGGAGGGAAATAATGACATCACGCACGATAATGTAAATAAACCTGGTCCACTTAAATAAAAAATACTCATACCTTGTTCGAYCTGAAATCAAACCTCTTCGACCTACTCCTCGACTTCCGACCACTTCAAGATACTCCTCCATGAACTCTGCACAATCGGATTACTCACCAATTTTTTCTGCACAAAACGGTCAGAGACAACACAATTGTATATTTGGTCGAATTTTGACAGCACTAATATCCTTATTTCCTTTTATGCTTGATTATTTAGAAAAGGGGGAATAACTTAGTGAATAACATTTTGTGACTGATAAACAATGGAGGTTTTACAAGTAAACTGAACTCTACAAAGTTAAAAAAAAAGGTAATAACTTCTAAAATTTCTTCATGGAAAAAGATGAATTAATAGTATTCAACATGAATATGTCATTTGTACCCAATCATTCTATAAATCACACGAATTAGCCAGGACTAACTTGTTTATGTCATTCTATGCTTTCACTGGATTGGAAAATTAACTGTTAAGTCTTTCGCGGCCAAATCACATATATAGGAAAGCAAAATGCACCAGGAAATAATAATAATAATAATAATTTAAGAAACCAACAAACAAATAAAAATAAAAATAAACTCACTATCGAAGGGTCCAAAATATCAATGGCATAAAGCCCATAACATCCCGAGGCACTATTATCTCAGTACTATTATCTAGTGGCTTTGTGTAACCTACAGCCACAAAAAAAATAAATTAAATAAACAATAACCTTATTGACATCAATAACAACAAAAAGAGAAAAAAAAAACACAAAGGTATGAAGAACCTGTTCCAGGATTGTAAATAGACCAGAGCTTCTTCTCGAACTCCAAGTCAGCTAACAATATCCAAACCCATACCCGCGAAGTAAGTGGATAAAAATGGTGTATCCGAACCCATAGCCTGGGGGAGATAATTCTTATTCCCCCCCCCCCCCCCCCCCCAAACGTAGTCAGAATCTCTCTCTGACGAACTGGGTAAACAAATTCTCGTGTCATTTTTATTGCTTCTCTTTTTCATCATATTACTTCTATTCCTAACAACTGGTATCAAGAGCCAGGTTCGGTGAGAATATGATGGGTAATGGAAAATCGCCAATTGAGAAGTTTGATGGAACAGATTACGGGTTCTGGAAGATGCAGATCGAGGATTACCTGTACGGTAAAGATCTATACCAACCCCTGGGTACGAAACCAGAGGCCATGAAAGAGGACGAATGGAAATTGTTGGACAGAAAGGCGATGAGCGTGGTGCGCTTGTCGCTGTCCAGAAACGCCGCTCTCTACACAACTAAGGCAAAAACTACGAAAGAGATGTTAGAGACGTTATCAGAGATGTACGAGAAGCCATCGTCAGCAAATAAGGTTCATCTAAGGTGAAAAGTAAAGATGAAGCTATAGATAAGTTTGTTCTCTATAAAAATGAAGATGAGAATCAACTAAATAAAAAGAATAAGGTGATTAGAATCACCTTTTTCTAACTTTTGTGGTGAACATGGAATAAGGCGTGAAACAACAGCACCTTATTCACCACAACAAAATGGTGTTGCTGAACGAAAGAATCGTACATTAAAAGAAATGATGAATGCAATGTTGTTAAGTTCTGGATTACCCCAGAACATGTGGGGGGGAGCTGTGTTGTCAGCTAATTATATTTTAAATAAAGTGCCCCAAAAGAAAATGGATAAAATCCCATATGAATTATGGCATGGAAGAACTTCATCGTATAAATACTTACGAATGTGGGGTTGTCTTGCAAAAGTTGCAATACCTATACCTAAGAAGGTGAAAATAGGACCAAAAACTATTGATTGCATATTCATTGGATATGCGCATAACAGTAGTGCTTATCGGTTTATTCTGCATGAGTTTAAGATTGAAGACATACACAAGAATATGATAATGGGGTCACGAAATGCTTCGTTCTTTGAACATGTGTTTCCACTTAAGTCTGAAATGGAATCCAGTTCCATTAAAAGGACTATAGAAACAATGGAAAAATGACAAGAAGAAGACATGGAGGTACGACCATGTAGAAGCATGAGAGCTAGGGTAGAAAAGCCCTTTGGTCCGAATTTTCTAACTTACATGGTTGAAACTGAACCTCAAAATTACTCAGAAGCAGTGGGCTCTACGGAAGGACCTCTATAGAAAGAGGCAATTAAAAGTGAAATTGATTCGATTTTGTAAAATCACACGGAACTAGTGGATCTTCCTCCTGGAATAAACCATTAGGATATAAGTGGATTTTCAAAAGGAAAATGAAAGTTGACGGAACGATTGGTAAGTATAAGGCTAGACTTTTAATTAAAGGTACAAGCAAATAGAAGGTCTTGATTACTTTGATACATATTCCCCAGTAACTAGAGTAACATCCATCAGGATGATTATTGCTATAACTGCTTTGAGAAATTTGGAAATACATCAAATGGATGTAAAAACCACTTTACTAAATGAAGATTTAGAAGAAGAAATCTACATGGAGAAACCTGACGGGTTCTTGACTCCAATGAAAGAGAATAAGGTTTGCAAATTGGTTAAGTCATTATATGGCTTAAAGCAAGCTCCAAAACAATGGCATGAGAAGTTTGATAATGCAATGATGGAGTGTGGATTTAAAATCAACAAATGTGATAAATGCGTCTACATTAAAGACAATGAATTAGGATATGTTATCTTATGTCTTTATGTAAATGATATGATTATTGTTGGGAGAAATAATAAAATTGTTAAATCCACAAAAGACATGTTAAATTCGAGATTTAACATGAAAGATATGGGCCTAGCTGATATAATACTTGGAATTAGAATCCATAGAACATCACAAGGGATCGTGTTGATCCAATATCATTATGTAGATAAAACTCTTGAGAAATTTAATAAGGAAGATTGGTCTCATGCTAGGACCCCGACAGATACAAATCAACATCTATCGAAAACCAGGTTCAAGTAGAATACTCAAGAGTAATAGGGAGTCTAATATTCCTGATGAGTTGTACAAGACCAGACATCGTCTATGCAGTGAGCAGACTAAATAGATATACTAGTAATCCAGGAGTTAAACACTGGAATGAGATAGTGAGACTACTCAGATACTTGAGATATACTCGTGATATTGGATTGCACTATGAAAAGTATCCAGCTGTTCTACAGGGACATACAGATGCCAACTGGATATCAGATTTCAAAGACTCTAGGTTTACAAGTGGATATGTATTCCTCTTGGGAGGTGTAGCCGTATCATGGAAATCTTCTAAACAAACCATAATAGCTAGATCTACTATAGAGTCTGAGTTTATAACCTTAGACAAATGTGGTGAAGAGGCTGAATGGTTATGTCAATTACTAGAAGAAATTCCGAGATGGCCTAAGCCTGTGCCGTCAATAGGCATTCATTGCGATAGCCAATCATCTATTGTTAGAGCAAAAAGTAAAATGTATAATGGTAAGTCTAGACATATTCGTCGAAGACATAATACCATTAGACAACTACTCTCAACTGGAGCTATCTCTTATGACTACGTGAAGTCAAAGGATAACCTTGTGGATCCGCTAACTAAAGGGTTAAACAGAGAGTTAATTATAAAACAACAAGAGGAATGGGATTGAAGCCTCTGGAAATGAGTTGATACAATGGAAACTCAACCTAGTTGACTGAAGATCCCAAGATCTAGGTTCAAAGGGACAACCTAATTGTAAAAAGACTAATAGAATCACTATGGGAAATATTATTTCCTTACCCATTCTTTAATAGTGAAATATGCGGAGAAAGGATAAGCCTTTGGCTTTTGATGATTTTACATCGGTGCGCCGAACAGAGTAGCGTAGTCTACATCGAATGAAAAATCACCTATGTAAGAAAGAAGTGGGGCCGCTTTGAAGAGAATTGTGTGAGGCTCAATTCTTAGAACCTCTCGCAGAATCAGGTGTATGTTCAAGGCCATAATGAACATAACTATGAGAACTAAAATAAGTTAAGAAGAATCTTGTGTGTAGTATATGATCATTTACATCAATGGCAGAACAGTTCAAAGAAATCGCGTTCTACTGGTCAGCTAGTAAAGTACATGTACTTTTACAAGGGAAGGTTCAAAGTGTAACACCTACCTACCCTATGCAAGTTTCAACTGTTGGATTTTAATATGAAATATTGTCAGTTTACTTCATGTGGGGGATTGATAGAAAAATGAACAAATATGAAGGAATATTGGGTGAACTTTAGACACCAATTTCTTTTTGTCTCGTATGTCGAATGACATGTTTGAATGTGGAATCGTGTTCTATGTTGTGAGAACATCGATATGATATTGTGCAAAATAATCTTTAGAAGATGAAAATATTAAAACTCAAAGTGTTAGTGTTGAAATGAGTTTTCTCCTTTTTAATGTGGCTTGTCCCACATAGGAAACATAAGAGAAAATGTATCACTTTCTTGGTAAGGGATACTCTAGTAAGCATAAAGGCACTCTCCACGTGTGTGCCTTGGGGGGTGCAAATCACGGTCTGATTCGTGGTGCGAACCATGGACTCGTGTGCAAGCGCGACCTGCGTACACGAATGCCGAACTGAAATCAAGCTCCTTTCGGTTACATGCAGAATGAATGCCGGACTGAAATCGAGCTCATTTTGGTTACATGCAGAATGAACCTGGACAAGTGGTTACATAAATTATTTATCTTTATTTCCAGAAATTATTTTAACACTTCAAATTGCTGCAGCTTTTAAAATTTGAATTTGAAACAGCATAATTGATTTGCTTTCAATTCATTTGTAACTCCTTTCGGTTATATGCAGAATGAACCTGGACAAGCTGAAGAGACTCCTCTTTAACCTATAAATAAAGGTCAATTTCCACAAGTTCTGAACACACCAAAAAACGAGCATTCTTTCCAAGTGCGCTGAAGAGCTCCTCTTTAACCTATAAATAAAGGTCAATTTCCACAAATTCTGAACACACCAAAAAATGAGCATTCTTTCCAAGTGCAAATTTTTCGTATTCATCTCCATTCTTTTGTTTTCAGTTCGCCGAATTTAAAATCCGGTTACATCCGTTGTATCCTGGGAAACAAAAGCTCGATACGGAGCGAGTTTGTTTTAAGGAAATTGTGAATTTCACAAGACTCGGTTTCTTCATTTTCTTTGAGTTTTTCTGTTTTCCAGAAATATTACTTTTCGTAACAACTCCTTCATCTCGAATTTGAAGGATATGGTGTTCAACGGCTTTCTAATGATCCTTGCAAAACTGCTTACTTCTTTTCTTCTCTAACCGATGGTGGAGCTTATCAATTTCCTCTTGAAGTTCAAAGACATCCTTTGGAGGACTGATCGAAAATAAAAGATGCAAAATGAAAGGGATGTTTTGTAGGTATGCAATGGAATAGGGAATACTTATAAAGATCTTCTTTTCCTGCTCATGTTTCAACAAGGTACCTGGGCAAGGGATGGTTTGCCCGCCTAGATCATACTGGGAAAAGAAAACTGGGATACCTCGGTTTGACTTAGCATACCACGATGCCAAGGCTCAGGCTCGGGCGTTAAGCAGGGAAATTCAAAGCTAAGTTTTTAGACGGATAAAACTTCGAAAGATAAAAAAATGTTATGTGACATAAAACTTCGGAAGAAAAAATGTTAAGTGCTAAGTTAAAAGAGATATTCAATGGTTAGTCATCTCGGCGAAATCGAACAAGTATGAAGATAAAAGATGGCATTCCATTACGACTTAAACATAGAGTTCATTATAAAAGCTTGATACAAGTACAGACTAAAGAAAACCAAATAAACTAGAAATATGTCAAGCACATTCTCTGTATCCGAAAGAAGTTAGTTTCGAGGAGGGATGATTAGGCCATCAAAACCTATCCCTTCAGTCGTGGCCCCAGGAGGAGTCGAGCTGTGAGCACCATTAACTAGGTTTACCATGGGTGTGTTGAGATTGAGCATTAGGGGCGCGGAATGGTGGAGAGTGTAGTCCAAAAAGGTCATCGGGACAAGAGAGTTGATTCGAGAATCTTCTTTGGGGGTCGTAAAAGTAGGAGCGTCGGGAGCATTGATATAGAACTTGTCCTTATAATACACTGAAATGTCTCAAAAATCGTCGGAATGGTGGTGGCCTCACGGACCCGTTGCACCAAGGCCAGACACTCCTCTGAAGTAGGGGAAAATTTTATTTTTGGTACACTATGTTGGCCACTTTCCAGGAAAGATACGTGATGTTGTCCATCATCAAATAACATCCATTAAGTTGGCCAATTCATCAAGAAATGTACAAAAAAATCCCGATCGGGCTTTTTTGCTGACGTGGCGTGATTCAATACTTTCTTATCATTTTTCCTTTAATACTGAATATTAAATGAAAAAAAAAAACTGGGAAAACTTTCATTTTTGGTACACTATGTTGGCCGCATTTCAGAAAAGGTACGTTATATTGGCCAATTCATCAAAAAAGGTCCAAAAAAGCTTTGATCGGATTTTTTTCCTGACGTGGCATGATTATATATTATTTTATTAATTTTCTTTTACTTAAATATTAAGTTGTAGACAAAAACTTGTTATGCCTTCATTTTCTTTCTTTTAATCAAATAAATAAAATCTTAATTAATAAGAAATAAAAAAAGTAGTGATAAATATATAAACATAAAATAAATCTTCAAAAACTATAATCTTAATATAATAATTTATATGACTTTTATATTATTAAAATTATAATTAAAAAATCTAATAAATTCGGAGATAAATATAAGAATATAAAATGAATTTTAAAAAAATAATAAAATATAAATAAATATATATATGAGAAAATCTATTATAAATGAATTTTTAACTCTCTATATTTATTTTATATTTTCTAATATTTATATTATATTTTTATATTTAAAAATAATTTATATTAACTTTTATTGATTATAATTTTATTAATTAGATTAACGAAAAGAGAAAAGAAAAACATAAAAAGAAAAGAGAGAGCAAAACATATTTTTTGTCTTTAATTCATTTTGTATAATTATAGAGAATTGATAAAAAAAAATATAGAATTATACCACTTTAGAAAAAAAAATCCGATCAAAGCTTTTTTGTACCTTTTTTATGAATTAGCCAATTTAACGTACTTTTTCTGAAATGTGGCCAACATAGTGTACCAAAAATGAAAATTTTCCCAGTTTTCTTTTTCATTTAATATTTAAAATTAAAGAAAAAATGATAAGAAAGTATTGAATCACGCCACGTTAGCAAAAAATGCCCGATCGAGCTTCTTTTGTACTTTTTTTGATGAATTGGCCAACTTAATAGACGTTGTTTGATAATTACCAACATCACGTATCTTTTCTGAAAAGTGACCAATATAGTATACTAAAAATGAAATTTTTACTCGGAAGTAGTGTTCCAGACTTAAAACCCTCAGTTTGTTCGGTGTGACTTTTCTTCAATATGTCAAGCTCGATATTTTTCCATTATGGGTGGAAGGATTGGTTGCAAGGAATGGCGTCTGGTGTAGGAGGAAAGCAAAAGGCAAAAATGTTGTTTGCTCGGGTATAAGATCATTTGTGCCTAGAAATCGGCGACAATCTTGATCAAGGCTTAAGGGCCTCGAATGGCTAGGGTAGTGGCAGAGTTGGGCCGGAAAAATCTGGAAGAACTTATTGGGCTGAATAGAACTTGATTGTGGCCAGTTTTGGGCATGAAAATTCTATGCTTATTGGGCCAGAAAGAGCTTGGTTGTTGCTAGAATTGAGCCTTAAAAAATCTCGAGTGAAATAATTAAGTGGACCAAAGTGAGCTCGGGTTCCAACTTTACTTTAGTTGTTTTCACATTTTTACATGATGAATTTATTTTGTTCTCAATATTACACGTTAGGATGGGTTATATTATCTTGGATGGTTAGTTAAATGTAATTAATGTAAGGATATTATATTTATTACTAATTTATTTTTCATATACGGTTAACCAAGTTAATTATATTTGTTCATTTCCGCTTTTCCATATCCTCATAAATGCTCAAGTCATAGATGTGTTTATTAAATAGTATAGTTTTAAGGCAATTTATTAGTTGCACCCTATTTTACGTGATGATATATAGTAGTTATATATGATAATATATGACAGTGATGATATATAGTAGTTATATATGATAATATATGACAGTTATACGTGATAATATATGGTAGTTATATGTGATAATATATGTCAAAAATTTAGAGTTTAGGATTTATTTTTCATTTTAGGGTTTAGTTTTCCATTTTTAGGGTTTAATATTTCATTTTAAGGTTTAGTTTTTTATTTTTTTTTTATTTCATTTTTATTTTAAGGTCCCGACAAAAATCTATCATTCTGCCAGTTATATGTATGTATCAGTTATATGTGATGATATATGATTGAAATTTAGGATTTAGAGTTTAATATTCAATTTTAGGATTTAGTTTTTTATTTTAGGGATTAATTTTCCATTTCTAGGGTTTAAGTTTGTTTTAGGTTTATTTTTTAATTTCAAATTTATAATTTCAATTATTTGTGATGATATGTATCAGTTATATGTGATTATATATACTAATTATATAAAATGATAAATTAAATTATAGGTTACACCTTACAAGGTGCACTTGAGTCCATGATAAACTCTCTCTAACTTTAAGGTAAGAATATTATACTTAATATTAATTTATTTTCCATATATTGTTAATCACGTTTCACCTTTTACATATCCTCGTAAATGCTCAAATCAGATCTCTCTTCAAATCCTTTTCAACTAATATCATCATACAAATTAATCTTTATAAAAAATTGTTCAAATTCTAGCCTCAGTTGCTTTCTCAAAATTGGTGACAAATCTCAGGGAAATATCCTGGCCTATCCAATGATAACCCAGCGACGCCTGAGCGTAGGATCAAACGTGAATGAATCCCCAAATTTGCAACGATCACCAATTTCGCGTCTACCTGATGTTCAAGTGGAACGTAAGTAAGTTACATTTTATTCACTTCATTGTTTTTTTTTTTTATATATATAATCTATAGACTTTATGTTGATGTTATGTTTATTTATTTATGTACAATTTATGGGACCTTTTGTATTTTTTAAAATATTTCATGTTTGTATAACTAATAAGATGTTCATTTGCTGTATATTTTAAGTGACCAGAATTTGATTATTTTGTTTATACATTTTTTTTATTTAGGTGGAATTAAATAAAATATTGATTCATGAGTCAAACGTAATCTATCAAAATCTTGCTTGTGCATACTGCTTGATAAAATGATTAGACACAATTTTTGTTCCAAAACACACAATCACATATACACTTCAAATCTACATTTACAATTAACAAAACATTCTTACACTGAGTACTATAAGAATCTATTAAAATACACAGATTTCCTTGACCCACTTCTAAGAAAATAAATATCATATGTTGTAGTTGATTAAAGATAGTAAAAAGATTCTAATATTACTTTAAAAATCAGTTACAATAATATATTCTCAAGTAATCAACACAAGAATTCTAATGAAAATTATGATTAATTAATTAATTAATCAAAATCATGATTTTGAAAATCAACACACACACACACACACAAACCTAGAGAAAACATGGCTGCAATCACAAGAATGGCCTCGTGTTACGCAGATTTTGAGATGGGATTAGTAATCTGACTGAACGACATACCCTTTCGAACATTTGTCATGGACCAATTGTTTCTGGTTGATGTATTTTCTCCTCATTCAGATGTTTAGTAAAATGCAGATATTTGATGATAGGCAAGATTCTAAGATTTTGTTTGCAAAGTAGATGAAACCACATACCGAAAATAAATAAGAAACAGAAAACACATGAAGCAACTATTTCGATCCAATCGAAACACTTCAATAAACAATTTTTCTTTTCATATCAGAAATATTTATGAGCTTACCATAGACAGAGATGATCCACAGATACTAGATTTAATCTGTCAAAATGAGACTATGACTAGGACACACCTCATCTTTCGTGCAAGTATTATCGGTAATAAAACAAAACTCTCCGACACGGGGTGCATAATTAGATAAGTGGAAACACGTTTTTCGTCTAACCTCATAAGAAACTTGTGCTTCTTGAATGAACCTCCTGTGGACAACAACAGTGAAGAAAGAGTGAACTTTTGAAAATTGCAAAAACTGCACCTAGAATACGTACATAATATACATCTCATTCCCTATCAAGAGGTGCAATTTGTAAACTAGAAACAATGCCGAGAGGGTATTTATGAATTCGAAAGATGGATCTTTTGTAATTAACAGATATAAGAGGGGTACCTGAGGAATTCCTTTGGGGTGGGAACACACAATTGAACAAGGGATGATGGTTTAGGAGAGAGAGAGAGAGAGAGAGAGAGAGAGAGAGAGAGAGAGAGAAATTAATGCAGCAGTCACATTTATCGAGGAAAAAAAGAAATGAACTACCAATGTTTGAGCAGAACTATTACCAACGAGAAACCAAAATAACACAAAAAATAGAAATCAAGAGCATCATTTTGGAATCTAAAGCTAAAATAGAAACTACTAGCAGTGAATATTAATAAATAACTCTTTTACACATAAATCTGTATTGCACAAGAACATAAAGACTAATTGTATTATACATGATACCTTTGGTGACAATTCATTATAGCGCTCATCATTATCCTCTGATCCAGTGATATCTGGCCAAAATGAAGCAGTAACTATTGTCCCAAGACACATCATCCACAAGAATATCACTGAGTAGTCCAAAATTGGTCGATTGGTAGAGTATAACAGAAGCTCCACTGCGTCAGAAGAAATAGAAGTTAACACTCTGATTTACTGAAGAAACATATTTTAAAAAGGTACATATAAACAATGATAGGTCAGTAAATCCCTGCAGAATGCCAATATATCTGAAAAATATTAGACAAAAAACATTAGCAGACGAGATAAAAAGCTTTTGGCTTAGTTGCAGCATAATGTTGTAAACTATCTGATAAATATATTTGTTGCCCACAAAAGCATAGAAAATTGATGTTAATTTTTTCGCAAAAGGGAATTGTTTTTCTTTTGTTCCTCTCTCCTTGACAGCCATAATTTGTCGCTAAAGGTGAAATATGTCATTGTGCTCATAGCAAAAATACATGCCATATTTGGTAACAAGTCCACATGCAACAGTCGCATGATTAATCTTCTTCTTTAATTGTAGATATCCAAACACCTAGTTCACTTTCTTCATGGGTAAGAAATAAAGATAGTGAGAGAACAAGTGAGGCTCATAAAAAACTATTCCAAAAGAGATAGCAATATTTAAAGGGTCAGTCTATAAAATCTCTCATTGTCCTAAATTACCTTAAATTTCCATACTATCGACAAAAGTCATACACAGCATATAATGAAAGCTGATGGAATCAGAAAGGACCAAAAAAAATTATCGAGTTTAAATCACACACAAAAAAATGGAGGAGGGTGGTGCGGTTTACCAATAAGCTGCTTAAAGCAATGCAATATAACAAACATATAGAGAGGCTAGTGTCAGACTTTGATCTCAAAACAACAAATACAATCACACTCTCAAACTAAGATCAACATAATTCTTAACGCCTTCTCTTACAAAATATTTTCTCTAAATTACATAATTAGGACTTACCTTTTGCCCCTCCATCAAGGTAGTTCTTCAGTTCCTCTTCTCCTGTCTTAGAAATTGTAATAACGGGAATTGTAATATTCAAGCTCGTTTCATTCCCGCAACCCATTTGCACAAAACCTATAAAAGTCCAAGCAAACTAGGCATCACTTTAGAACAAAAGCAAAGCTGAGGAAAATAATTGGAGGTATTAAACAATGGGAAGATATAGAAGATAGGATATCAGGGCTGAAGCTACCTTCATCATCATTGAGCACCACCAATACTGTTGCTCCTGCGTCTTGTGCGACTTTAGCCTTAGTAGTAAAGATGCAATCACCACGTACCAAAGCAATAAAACCTAACAGCTACAGGAGAATAGAAGATAATCATTCCAATGTGCTGGCTTACTAATGAGTAAAATAGAAACCACTTTTTGAATAGCTAAAAATGCAGGGATTTGCAAGTCCAAGAATAACCCCTACTTTTAAGCTTCGGCAATCAGACCCTATGAGCTCAAGGAATTGTAATCCAAATAATGTATAAGAGATAAAAGGAGAGTACTTGACACGTCAGAAAAATACCTTCGAAGAATTTGAGGAACAGCCAGTTAAGGGTTCTAAAGACACAGTTGGGAATCGGTGGGCTTGTTCATCATGAGCTAGCAATATAGAGCCAAAATCAGCTGTTAAAGCAACTATTGACTCATTTTCATCGCCATTCACCCATATCTTGACCTTAGCCTGTAAAAACAAAAAAGAAAAAAGAAATTAACCTAATTTGCTTTCAAAACACAATTGCAGATATTCTCCAATTAGATAGATATAAGAGAAGAAAACGCATAAAAGCATGTAATACAATGGAAATAATGACAATGTAATAAACAATATTTAAATAAATTGATTTTATTTTATTTTTTAAAGATGAACTGTTAACCAAGTAATATATCATATCAATCGGAAGTCGTTTTCGCAGGCAGCGGGTTCAGCAGTAGGGGCAGCTCCTGAGACATCGGCGGCGGCGACGATTGATAACAAGAGAAGTGAAAAAAGGCCCAATCAGAATAGATGGACCAACCCCAAAGGCAATTGATATGCTGAAGCAGCAGCCATACCTAAAAACTAGGTCTTTTTCCTATTTAATCGGCCGAGACGAAAATTTTAGGTTTATGTGGGGGGTTGGACGGGTCTAGCTGAGCTTGAAGAAGGATGATGGTTTAGGGTTCGCGAAGCCAATATGAATTGTAGGGACGCCGGATTTGTAGGGACTTTGAGGATTCCAGAGATGGGTCACCGGAATTTGGATTTTGGACGGAGGGGGAAGGTTAGAAAAATCCGCACAGTGAGTAGGTGAATTGGGGCATAAGCTAGTTGATGGCTTGGTATGACGTGAAAACAAAATAAAGGACGCCGGCGGTGAGATAAGGTAGAGAGCAGGAGAAAAAAAATTGTAGAGAGAGAAAAAGGAATCGCCGGGCCACTTCTGCTTGTGGGCGAGTTTTGTGTTTTTTTTTTAATTGCAGGGGATAGGTTATAAACGGCAGTTCAATTTTATATTCATGGAGGCGGTTTGGTTACAGAACCGCCTCTAACAATGTACAAGGCGATTTTCTTTATCAACCGCCGCCCGGTCTAAAATTTCTGAGCGGTTCGTAAATGAACCGCCGCCCGAACAAATACCTAAGAGGCGGTTTTTTAAAGCACCGCCTCGGTTGTTATTATATGAGGCGGTTCATACCAAGAACCGCCACCCTATGATTATTTTTTTATAATTATAAAGCGGTTTATATGTCACAACCGCCTCGTTTATCTTATTCGAGGCGGACCTAATTTAAACCGCCTCATAATTAGGGCCTCTAATTGGATTTTGTGTACTAGTATTATGACAATGTGGAGTTTATTCTTATTTATAACAATTCCCAAGTTGGGACTTGAACTTTTTATTACTATAGGGAGTTTATTCCTATATAGAGTATTAATATAGAGAGTTTTTACTGTAACAATTTTTATAATGATTTTATTATTAATAAGATTTGAATTAGTAAAAAATTAATAAAATTAGAAATAAATTTAAAAATATAAAATGGATTTTATATATGTTTTATAATTTTTATAATTTATCTTATGATTTTATATTTATATCTAATTGTATTAGCTAATATTTCTTATTAATAATTATTTTTAATATAAATTTCTATATTTATTTTATAGCTTCTTAATATTTATTTTATGTGATAATTTTTTATTGATTCAAATTTTAATAATTAGATAAAAGGAAAATAAAAGAAAAGCGAAAAATAAAATGGAGGGCAAAATACATTTGTAGCGTATATAATTATAGGAAAAATGATAAGAAATATTGTAGCACGCCATGTTAGCAAAAACTCTCGACCAATTTTTTTATTTTTTTTTTACATTTTTTGATTAATTGGCCAACTTAATGGACGTGATTTGACGATGACCAATGTAACGTAACTTTTCTTAAATGTCGTCAATATAGAGCAAAATAAGTTTCTTTCTCAGGTTATTTTCTTCAATCAATGTTTAAAATTAAAGAAAAATGATAAGAAAGTATTGAATCACGCCACGTCAACAAAACTCGATCGGAATAATTTTGTACATTTTTGATAATTCTACCAATTTAATGCAGGTGTTTTAATACTGGATAATATCACGAGTTTT
>BMAC01001284.1:8959-48377 GCA_014905375.1 Phtheirospermum japonicum | reverse complement strand
CCCGGTGTTTTTATTGGCAGCGCTTCTTCAAATAAGCGCTGCCCGATTTCATTATTGGTGGCGGTTATTTTATAAAACCGCCACCCGGATGATTTTTTTATTATTATTATTTTCATAAGCAGCGGTTCTTTACTAATAAGCGCTGCCATTTCACTTTTTGCAGCGGTTTCGCTTTCAACCGCCACTTATGAAGCGCCACCAATCAACTTTTTTCCACTAGTGGAATCAAGCTTTTATGGACCATTTTTACGAATTGGTCAACTTAGCAAATGTGGTTTAATGATGGTCAATGTCATGTACCTTTTTTGGAATGTGGCCATTATACCAAAAAAATTTTTTTTCTCAGGTTTCTTTGTTCAATTAATATTTAAAATATAAAAATGGTAAAAATTATTGAATCACGCCACGTCAGCAAAAAAGCCCGATCGAGATAATTATATTTTTTTTGATAATTTTACCAACTTAGTGTATGTGTTTTGATACTGGACAATATCATGATTCTTTGGTGAAAGTGGACAATATAATAGATTAAAAAATTAATTTTCCCACTAATTACTGAGCGTAGTTAACTTGGCAAATACATTATTATTTCCTAGTTACAAAGAAAAAGATCAAGTTAGATATACTTTTTGGTTTATTTGGGATTTGATCAAATTGATTTATTCAAGATGGTCTAATAGTATTTAGCATTGAATTATCGCAACGAGGAAAACCAATCCAAACTGCAACCCAACTCATAGAGGAGGAGAGTTCGAGTTCGCCACTAGGGTATGTGAATTACTTGTAAGTTTTTTATTTATTTAATATATATACTAGTATGTATTACACGCACCACCGAGCATCATCGTGTTGTACCTGCAAACGAATAGAAATGACAAGTTAAGGTAGAAACCGAGAAGCTACACAAAGTAAAGAAAAAAGCAAGATGGACCACCAAACCGATCAAAACTTGAACAAGATCTGAAACCCTTATGTTGGTTCGTCGTCGATCGAAGATGTGGTTAGCCGCAACAACGCCGGGAAGGGGATGCGGATGACTGAAATGTGGGGGCATTAAATTCCAGCTCAAATCTCCTAATAGTCAGTCCTAACTTCGCAACAAAACATGGCGCTGCGAAACCTCCTCGGAACGACTCAGCCTGCAAGCTGCTGGTAGCAACCACTGGATAAATCTGACTACCTAGCCGCGTCCACCCTCACAATACACCTAATCCCAAAACACTACTCGCCGGTGATGAAATCCAGCAAGCCTCCCTCACACATGGAAGACACTACCACAAAGGCACGATCACTACCAAGATCGAAATACTTCTTACAGACACATGCTCGATTTTTATCACATAACATAAACGAGGGTAAATATGGAGAAAGAGGGATAGACAGTCGCCAAAGAAAGAGAGAAAATGGTACTTCAAAATGATTAGGGTTTCCAAAAGGGTATATCTGGTGAGAGTGGACGGGTATATGTAGTGAGAGTGGAAGGCTAGGATTAATTCCTAAAGACGAGCGGCCAAGATTGGGTCTAGGGGGAGGATCCGTGGGTTTTGAGAAACAAGTACCCATGACCCGTCAAACAAATAGTGGTTACTTATCCAGCGAGCTTGGGTTGAGCAAAAGTTAATGGGCCTGGGGTTAAGAGGAATTGGCTCATCCAGATGAATTATCATTTGGGCCAATTCTAACATTCTTCACCATTGCCCAAATACCAACTATAGACCACCTCGGTTTGCTACTAGGAGCTATAGGATCTCATCATTGCCTTTTCGGGGTACTTATACTTGCACATCAGACAGCACAAATACCAACATTATACAACTTAAACAAAATTCGCAACAAACGTCAGCTTCACTGCCCTCCAGTACCTGTGCTCAAGAAAAGAATTAGACAAGAAACACATAATCAATGTACAAAATACACACAACATCAAATACTTATCACCGCTGGCCAAATCAGTGGTATTAAAGTTCAAAATTTTAAACACGTTTAAAATTTGCTCTCAAGCAAACACTCGGTGTTTAAATAAGACAAATTATGCTCAAACAAAGTCTTTTCAAGGTCAACAATACGGTCAATAATAAAATAATGAATTTCTTCGCACACACATAGCATGTGACACCAGCAAATAGCATACATAAAGTATGCAACGATACCGAGCACACGTCTCATGAAAAATTTGGCAGCAAATAAATAGCAAATCAATACACTCAAATAATAAATGCATGGGAGTCAAATGAAGGTTATTATGAGATCGCAACTTCATAATATTACATGTTCCCGATAAGTCCCTAACTAATCAACAATCACTTAGATCATCACGATCATTCTTAGGCAAATTCTCAACAATACCCTCGTGCACATTAGCAACAATATGATCATTAAACACAGAAGAATCAGGTATATCACAAGCATCAGACACATTTTCAGAAACAACACTTAATCCAGGTAGACGCCCAACCTTAATTAGAGTAGGGGCAGAATAAAAAACATGCAAAGATAAGGACAAATAGGAATAATCAAATTAATCGAAAACCAAATCCATACTAATTAAGATTTTAAAACAAGTTTCTCCCTTAACAACAATCGATAATCACTAGCCCCATCAGAATAGCCAAGGAACACACGATTCACATAAGGTTCGAGTACGTCATTTTTCTTATGCGCAACAGCAGAGCAACCAAAAACTTTTAAATTTGAAAAATCAGTTTTTGTACCATTCCACACAAATTTTGGACATTTACATTCAAAAGCACGAATATGATTTATTAATCAAATGAACAGCAGTAACAACAACTTCCCCACAAAAAATATTTGAAAGCCCAGAACAAGCAAGCATACACCTCACCCTTTTAAAATAAAATCATATTCATATGCTCAACGATACCATTTTTCTGACTCGTATGGGGAAATTTCTATTCATTTGAATACCAAAACTAGAACACAAATTGTCAAATAAATTTTCACAAAAATGAGACCACTTTCGGTTTTCAAAGTTCTGATTTTCTTGCATATTTGATTTTTAATCAAGATTTTCCAACTTTTAAACTTTTCAAAAGCATTAGACAAGTTTTTCAGTAAAAAACAACCAAAATTCTCTTAAAAAATAATCATCAACAGTCAATAGAAAATAATTTCTATAATGAGTGGGCCCACAAGACGGGTCTTACACATCAACATGCACGCATTCAAAAATCTCATAAGCAATAGAGAGTTTGGGGTAGGGGCAATCGGAGACTTCACAGAATGTTTCGCATGTACACATGAATCACAAGAAGGCATGCAAGATGTATAGTCGGTACCAAAAGAACCATCTTTATGTAAAAGTTCAAGACCCTTAAAACTCATGTGACCTAAACGTTTATGCCACAAACCAGATTTTTCATTTTCAGAATTTTAAAACAAGACTTGGTATGACAAATATATAAGTTTTCCCTTGTAACATCCCATATTTTTATTTTACCTTATTGGAGAATCATTAATACTCTATTATATTTTTATTTATTTAAATTCCAATTTTCATTTAAAATATTTAATTCATCTTAAGCCTAATTTGATTGGCAACATTTAATTAGATTTCCACAAGTTGTTATTTTATTTTAATTTCAAAGACTTAAATTATAAGCCCAAATTAGTTTTTATAATATAAGTGGCCATCTATGTTTTATTCTTTTGGCCCATTATTTTAAAAGTCCAATTTACAACAATCTTATTTATTATGTGGCCCATTTGCTCTTATTTAAAGTCACCATATCCATAATCATCAGATTACATACTTAACCTAATACATACGGTCAATCAAAAAACCTCTTTTAGTTTTCATAAAACTCTATTTTATAAAACTCTATCGCCGGCACTATTTCAGTTCTCAAGTTTTCAACCCTAATCCAGCATACAGTCGATCAGAATGCAATTCACAACCATTCTCTTTGCTAGCCATTTCAGTAAGTCGAATCCAAGTTCATTGCTTTATCCTTTTAGCTATACACCATTCTTGATATCTAAAACCTAGAAACAAAACCATCATTAACCGTCACCGGAGCAAAGATCGCTAAACGCAATCACTATTACAAACGTCTCTACAATCAACCACCGTATTTTAGACCGTATTTCAGACTCAGATGTCAAGAGATTACAATCTACCTTTAGCGCCGCAGATTCATGGTCGTCGGTTCATCGTGGAGTGCCATCGACAGGTTGATTCGAGCTTTTGCGTGTGCCTACTTTATAAATAATTGTCATAAATTTAATAGCTCGCCCGCAAAATAACGGGATCGCGTGTAGGTTTGGCAAGCTTAACTCGAGTCGTCTCTCAAGGACTGACGTTCGGAATTTTTAATGTTTGTTTAATCACAATGTTTAACACGAGAACTTGTATAAATTTTGTTTTTGGAAATTATCAACTAAGAAATTAAAAAGCATTAACTAATTATTCTAAACTAATTAATAAATTAAACTAATTTAATAACTAAAAGAAATTCAGATTCAGCAATTTAAACTAACCATACAAATAATAAACTACTAACTATTGTAACCACTAACGCTAAAGGTTACTGCTAAGGGTTGCTGTTGCTGCTAAAGGTTGCTGTTAAAGGTTGGAGTAACCTTTAGCTGTAACCTTTAACAAATCTGAAATAAATTGTGAACCGCTAAAGGTTGCTGTTAAAGGTTGGAGTAACCTTTAGCTGTAACCTTTAACAATTCTGAACTAAACTAAATGCTAACGGTTACTGTTAAAGGTTGGAGTAACCTTTAGCTGTAACCTTTAACAATTCTGAACTAAACTAAATGCTAACGGTTACTGTTAAAGGTTGGAGTAACCTTTAGCTGTAACCTTTAACAATTCTGAACTAACAAACTATGAACCTGCATGCATAAACTAAACTCAAGCCAACAGAATAGCACACATCCAATATAAAACATGAATTACGGAATATAAACTGAAACTAATAAATTAAATACGTTCAACGGATTCAAACGAAATACGGACGTAAACTAACTATTATTCGAACTTGAAAACTAATTATCGAAACTAAGAAAACTGATTAAGAGGCTTAGATTACTTGCTATAGCTACTGGAAACTGAATGTTCTTCGGCTATTCTGAAGAGAAACGCTGCGAAACGGACGAAAACGGATGAACGGCGTCGAACGGGCTCGAGAACTCGTCATCGTCGATTCTTGGTTGCTCTTTGATCGTTGCGTCTTGTTGTTGTTTTCCGTCTCCAAAACCCTAGGTTTACTCCGTTTTAGGGTTAGCACACGCACACACAGACCTCTCTCTTCGAAATTCGGATTAAGGAAGGTATTTATAGAATTTTTTCTGTGAAAAGGGCCGAAAAATCTGTTTCTGGGCCCGCTAACGGTTGGTTGCTAACGGTTGTTGCAACCGTTAGCAGCAACCGTTAGGTGTATATTTTTTTTGCATTTCTGGACGACGACATCGGTTGTAATGAAACCGTTCTGGAAAGTGACCGTTAGCTCTGAACTCAGCATTCTAACCGTTAACATCAGTTCTCAGTAACCGTTAAGGTTAGCGGTAGCATCTAACGGTTGGAGCAACCGCTAAGTGTAACCGTTAGCTTTCAATCAACATCGGTTCCAGCAGAATAACCCTTCTAAAAGTCTGTCAGCTTCAATTCTTGCTACTTCTTCACCGGAAAGCTCGATCTTTGAATCTCGATCATCATCATTCATCTTTAACATGCTGAACTCTTCCAGTAACTTAGCTATAAAGTGAAAATTCACAAATAATCACTTATTTGCATCAATCTAGATCAAAAAGCGGTAAAATAAGTTGGAAGTCTAAATATATGAAATTAAGCTAAATCTATCCAACTTATACCAAAAATAATAAGAAAAAGCAATTAAAATACAAACTAAAATCAAGACAATTACGTGCTAATCACAGGTTCACCATAAGAACGCCGCAGATTCATGGTCGTCGTGGAGTGTCATCGGCCAGATCTCCTATTCGTAGCCATCGCGAGTCAATCAGGACAAACTCAGAGAACGACCAATCTGAATCGAAAGCAAGAGCCTGACTCTGATCTGTGGTCCGCTCAAATATGGGAAGTCCAAATGGAGTCTCGCTGCTGCTAGTCCAAAGTCATGCCCACGAACCACGTCATCCAAATTGGCGAATCACGAACCGAAGCAGAACCCGAAGTCAAGACCGAAATGCCATAAAGTCGCAGCCCGTTTTAGGGCCCGCGAACTGAACAAAGACCCAGAACCACCGTGACCCATTCCCAAGCCGTCGCCTTCAATGCGCTGCCCACAATCGCCGAAAGAGCCGGTTAATCCAGAGTGCCGAACGCCATCACCGCTGAAGTATTCGCCAACGCCGGCCATCAATTCCAATCGTTCTGAAGCCGTCGTTGATTGGAGGCGAAGAGGTCGCCTGTCGGTTTAAGCCTGAGCCACCACCATCGTTATTGTTTGTCTCAGCCACCAATTTCACGTCGCGATCCCGAGCCGGACAATGGATGAATTCGGTGGCCCGTAAGCCAGCAAACTGGACCCGACTGACGCAGAAAGACCAGTCCCACGTCGCCCTTGCCATCGCCTCAGCCTGTACTTTCTGCAACTGCCCAGATTACCGTTGCAGTCACCGTCCGCATCCGGATCGCCACCCCCGACTTTGAGCCGACAAATCCCACGTTGCCGAACGCCGCCAATCACCCATCCGTCGGGGCCACGTTGACAAGTCCAAGGAGAAGGAAATTGACCCGTTTGCTGAAATTTGAGAAAGAGGAGGTTTCGCCCGGTCGGAGCCCCGCCYTTTTGCCATTTTGCCGATTTCTAACTTGGGAAGAAAAACAATCAGGCCTGGAGATAGAGCGTCGCCTGCCAACCGCTGTTCGGAGCCGCGTTCCAGTCGCCCATCCTCGCCGCTAAGCCGGAGAAGCCGCCGCAGCCGCTGGCCGCTGTCGCTTCACCTGCCACCGCTGATTTCCAGTTTTTCTAGGTCGATGATGGAGGAAAATTCGCCAGTCAGGACCCGAACACCACCGCTCAATTTGTCGGCGCCTTCACCCCGAATTGTCGTGCCGTTCGCCATTTCTACACCTGTCGGACTGCCCAGTCGACGATCGATGGCGGGAGAGGAGCCTGCGTTTGCCGACGAGTACGCTGGGGGGTGGGTATGATTTGGGATCTTGACGAGGTTTTGCGAAATCGTGTGATTTGGAGCTGAAGCAATTAGATGAATTTGGGTTTGAGTTGATTTGGGATTTTAATGTTCAAATGGAATACTAATGGAGGGTTTAGGCTTGAGTTGTTGTTGTTGGCTTCAGAGAGAGGGTACGGGGAAGAGAGGAAAGAGATGAGGAAAGGAGTTGGGCCAGTGGGTTTTAATTCATGTAGATAGTTGGGTTGGACTTTTCTTTTTATTTGTGGATTGGGCTGATGAATTTAATTGAGTAATATGAGGATTGGAGTGGGCTGCATCTTGGTAACGTCTTTTTGGGCTTTTGGCTTGTGGTCCATATTTACCAAGGATCTTCTGTTTGGCAATTATTCATTTGACAAATTATTTAACTCTTATCCGACATTCGACTCCGTAAGTTCTTTCAAGCTGAAGCTGTTCGACTAATTATTCGTTCTATTTCTATTCCATCTATTTATTCCAATTCCGTTTATTTGTAGAAATCGAGGATTTTGAGGATTAGGAACGTTTCACGTGTCGCATTCAAGTCAAGTTTTTTCCTGCATAAACGAGGTGGGGGTATTTAACTCAAAATCTTTTTAAATTCAAGTTCATATTAATTGCTCGATATGTTATGGTTTATGGTGATTACATGACAACTATGGCCTTCGGGCAAATGACTATGTATACATAGAGTCGCGCGACAGCACAGAACAATTATTGGTCAGGGACCTTAATGGGTCCGGGGTCGACGGATCCTTGGGGTGGCCCACCGTACTGCACAGAATAATTATTAGTCAGGGACCTTAATGGGGCCGGGGTCGACGGATCCTTGGGATGGCCCACCGTACTGCACAGAACAATTATTGGTCAGGGACCTTAATGGGGCCGGGGTCGACGGATCCTTGGGATGGCCCACCGTACTGCACAGAACAATTATTTCCATGTTTTACTATGATGCTATGTTACATTGAGAAATTAATTATGAACTGTATCTCCACTGAGTCGTTGTGTACTCATCCCTTTCATCAAACATTTTTCAGGTTAAGTGAAGTCGAGCAGAAGCGTGGTGGTGGCGACGATAATAAATTAAGTTATTTTTATTTCTACTCTAGTCGAAAGATGGTTAACTTTTTAAGTATTTTATTTCGTATTGAATATTATTTCTCTTTAATTATTCGATTTTTTTGAATAGGAAGAGTTGGATTTAGTTCAATAAAGTTATTTATTTTAATTGTTTATTTATCTTTTAAGAGTTTCGAAAAGTAACGTCCCTCAAACTACTTTTATTAAAATATAATTGCTTCCGCTTGTGTTTCCGCTATGAAAAACTAGGGCGTTACATCCCTTTTAAAAGCTTTGATAATCACAAAGGATCATTTCAAGAATTACATAGGACCATTACTCCATTTACCCGCAAAATCATCATTTTCTAATGCAGCACGAGAAATCAAATTATAGCATAGATCAGGCACATATCTCACATTTCTCAAAGTGAGCACATTACTAGAATCAAATTTGAGACTTACATCACCGAACTAGCAACTTCACACAAATTTTCATTTGCAACAGAAACATGACCATGCTTCACATCTTTGTAGTTTGAAAATAGATTTTTACAAGGAGACATGTGAAACGAGCGCATAATCAACAAACCATTCATTAACACTTAGACTAAAACAAATATAATTCATGTAAGCATGCATAAATTTCACTCAACACATAAAAAGTCACTCAGATTTTCACCACCAGACATCAAATTAGCATAATCATCACAATTTGTTGATTTCCCTTGTATACAGTACAATTAGACATGTAATGAACATATTAACCACAATTAAAGCACTTACGGTTTTTCAGTCTAGACTTAGACCTACTTCTTATTTTTATTAGAGGACGGGTTTTGAAAACAGTTTTGTTATATTTATATTTTTTTTCATGGGTGGTAACTTTTATGGGCATGGGTAGTTTGTTATTTATATTTTTGTCATTTTACTTTTGTTCCAGTTGATCATATACTGAATAAGTGAGTTAGGTAGGTTTAATTTTGGGTGAGCAACTTTGGCAATGATTTTTGCTCAATTATGGACATAGACGAGTGTTATTTGGTTCAATGATTAGACTTTCGCATATTGTTTTTACTTCTTCCCTCTAACTGAAACTACACAAATTGTATGTGAATCAGGATACCCAGGGAGATGTCGAATCCGAGCAAAAAAAAAAAAACAAAGAAAAGAGAGTAAGATTTTGAGCATTACATTAAGTAGTATTTGATTTATCTATCAGTAGTTTATATTTTTATATTATATATTATTATTTTATGCTTTCAATTATAAATACACATCTCTATACCCAACAATCAAACCGCAAATGACTAACGTAGTGCGTTATTTATTTCCAGGAAATTTCGGTGTGGCATGTCTAGTATTGTCAGTGTTTTCATAGATTACAAGGACAAAATCCATGCCGAGTATTTTGAGGTTATGAGGAAGACGTCATTCTACCATTTATTCAAATGTATATACTTACGTAGGATAGATTCTTCTAACTTTTTGAGGATAGATAATATCACTGAAGATATTATGTACATTTTAAATCCAACAAGCGGGAAATTCAGGCTGGGTGGGACTGAAGTAGATATGATCAAGAAGGATGTGCAACACATTTTAGACATTGTTGATGGTGATAAAGGAATAGATTTGTTTATGGGAAATAAAAGAGTGGAGATTCTGCATGAGGATGTTTGCGGGTGATAGTGTTTTGAATCAGAAACTGATTAAAGACAAGCTGGGAAATGTGCTAAAGGGGGTGCTGATGTGTTGCCATATGATATTGAGGATGTTGTGCACCTTTTTTGCCTCTTTCTATTTGCAACAATATTTTCCCCATGTAATGGTGTTACATTAACATGGGGTTGGGTAGAGTTTGTTGAGAATCTTGACGATATGAGGAACTACAATTGGAGCGGTGAGATACTGACCTTGCTTATTAATTCGACGGTGACAAGCTATCAATATCCATATCAGGTGAAAGGTTGTACGATAATACTTTTGGTAAGAGGATAATCTATTAATTCAATGTATATGTATATTTATTTTCAAGTACAAATTATAATCTACCAAATAATGTGTTATTTACTCGAACTCGTGCAGTATTGGTTGTGCAAGCATACACATATCATCTACGAAAAGGATGATCTTGTTGTATAGGACTCCACGGTTGGTGAAGTGTCACCTGCCCAAGATGAAAGATATGGTCAACAAGGAGCTATTTTTGGAGATCAGAGAAGATCATGTATTTGATATTCTAATGGGTAGATAGTAGTCTGGGATTTGAGAATGCGTAAATACTTTAAATTTGGTAGTTTATGAATCCTAATAGGTAGTTTGTGATATTCTCCCAGTTTCATATGGGGTGGTTTGTGAATTACATTGATTGTAATTCTGAGGAATTTTCTACTTGTGTGATGATTTTTGATTGGTTGAGGTTTGGAGTTTGATTTGTATGCCAAACTAGGATTTTAAAGATGTTGGTCAAATGTCGAGAATGAGTTATTGTCTACTGGGGTAATTAGCTAAAAAGTTGTGAACAACATTTATAAAAATATATTCAATACAGGTTTTTGCAGGCGATCTCCAACCGACCACTCTGGAATTGAGTTGTTATGAACGACTGAAGAAGTGGAAGGATGGCAAGAAGGATTGGGAGAGGATATTGGATGGAAATGTTGTGCAATGGAACAATGATAGTGAGAGTCGTATGAAAAATGATGATTCTGATCGAGAGCAAGAAATGAGAGGTCTTGAGGGAGTGGTTATCGGCACACAGAAGCTATATGCATCCCTACTGAAAACTCAAAATGAGCAGCAAGCAAACTATGATAGAGTGGAGGTCGAGAACACAAGACTGAAAGCACAAATAAGTCATTTGGAAGGACTTAGTAAAGTTGTTCATGTGTTCCCTATATGTATATCACAGCCAAACATAGATCTTGAGAAACTTTCATATGGCAAGCTTGTACTGAAGTTGAAGAGAGCATAGGATGAAATAGAATAAAAGGATGACAATGTCTGACATGTGTGCTAGCGACAAAGTCGGCCCAACTATTTGAGATGTGTAGAGAATATGATCTAAGGGAGAAGGAGCTTCATGAATCGAACAGCCAAATCATGTAACTTGAGAAGAAGCTTGAGGAGTAGAAAAGGCTCAATCAAGTCCAATTAGAATCGATTAACAACCTTGACGATAGGTTGGTGAAAACAAATTATACTACTCAATTGCTTAGATTTTTTATGTTTTCTAAATGATGTGACATTTATAGTGATTCAATTGTTTTGTTATGGTAATAATTGTATGTGGATGTAGTCAAGCCAGTAGTGCACACCGTGACCCAGGCATATTCTGCCAGTATTCTGAATGTGCATTCGCCAGTATTACAAAGTCGGTGTATGAGCTGACGGCAACCCAAAATTTAATGATAAGGAGGATTAAAGGTAACAAAGGAAAATCGTGGTTGACGATGACTTTGATTAATGGCCAAATCCATCTCAGAGGAAAAAGAAGATCCTATTGTTTTAAGCGATGCGGTGGAGTATAAAGATAAAAGGCCGTTTCTATGAATGCTTGACAATAAATTTGGCGGTCATTGCGGCGATGCATATCTGACAAATGCTTGATTGTGTTCTTGGAGAAATACAACAAGTGGATTAAGTAAGTGGTTGTACAATGGCACTTAGCATTTCGTTTTAATGTAGTTTATTTTTTTTGTAAATAACATGTTTAATGATTATTGTTTATCTCGTGCAGCGAGACTGTTTTCCACATACTAAAGGGGGTGTACGTAAGCAACTGCGTAAGTGTAACTGTTCTTTGCATATCACATATATGAGGTTTTGATTTTTATTTTCGATAGTACAAAATTATATTTGCATTTTAAAATATGATCATTGACATTCACATAAAAGGTTGTCGATACTTAATGAGGACACCTCATTAGGACGTGTAGACTAACAAAAGACATTACTATTGTTCTAGCTGATTGTTGGATAAATTTCACACACCTAACTTTAAATTGAGTTTATTGTTAGCCTGTATTTATAATAATGTATGTCTATTATATGTAGACACATATCGTGAGGCTCCAGAGCGAAGATTTTTGTAGACGATGTCATCATAGCATCACAGAATGAGAATGTCTAATTTTCAATGTTGTCTACTAAAAATGATCCCGAAGCTCGCTTCTCCTACGAGCCAGGTGTCGGGTCAATGTCATCCGTCTCGCGACGCACAGGAGCATTACTCGCCCCCTGCTCATCATTGAGGGTCTTTCGTTTGCCCCCACCGTATTCTCGTGTGCTCGACACTCCCTCAGGACGTCCGGGTGCAATACCCGTAACGGAGCCCGTGTTCGCAACCTTGCCCGAGTAGGCACGGCGGGTTTCCCGCAAGCCCACAATGCAATCCTCGTGCTCGACACTCCCTTGAGTCACCCTGGGTGCAATACCCAGCTTGGTGCCCCTTCGTGTTCGTGTCTTGCCCGAGTAGGGCTATCCTTAAGTCCTTGGTCAAGTGCTATGCCGACTTTCCCACCTTATTGCCCCACGACGTACGTGGCACATTCATTTCCGACCGACCGACATCATACCAAAGCTTCCCACTGTGCGGTGTCGCCCAACAACCGCATTACCGACCAACGGACCCCCGCAGCATGGCTTGAACCCATAGCCGATGCTTACGAGTTAGCTCACGAGGCTATTCGGTATTTCACCTCGATCGCTCAATCGACCAAGAGGTGTCCCTTTCGATACCCTAGCCTGCGGGGCATAGTATCTGGACGTACACCAGCCTCTCAGCCCTCTTGGGCGCCCAACGTTGGCTTTCCCGCCCAACGCCGCTCGCTCGGTTCCCATTCCGAACGAGGACTCTAGACTCTCCTTCGAGATGCCTAAAGCCGGCCCTTGGGTGCCCCGAATCCCCCAAGGAAGTGCTCACTTAGTGCCCGCAGCACGAGGGGGACTGGCAGTTCGCTCTCCAGACCCTATCCCCCCTATAATAGGCCTTACAAAAAAAAGCAACGTACCATGATTAGACATCTACTATGTGGGAATGCAGCCAAGGCCTAACTCTCACATCCGAACTCGAAATCCATAACCCTTTGAACCGTCGAGTAATTTACACCAACCTTAAGATCTCCACAAAGTTTCACCCCCATCCGATAAACGGTGAGAGGGGAATCGCCCTTGTAAAATACATAAATAACGACAATGCCGCAGCACTGCCACACCTCGGACGTACATAGTGTATGAAACTCAAACGGAACCGTCTAGCCGTGAAACTTGGTGGAGATCAACCTAACACTCCCAGGAAGTCCCCATCCGAACAGTCTCACCAATCTCAAAGTTTAAGGCCCTCTGATCACACGATCGTCCCCCTGCTCGCGCGCGGGATGGCAGTCATCGTCGCCTATTTTTCCGACTGTCCAAACGGACTCGGAATGACACCAAACTTGGTGGAGAGTTGCCTCACGTCCTAAGAAAAGTGCTTCTAAAACATTTCGGCAAACCCACTTCGTCAAGGGTCTCTGCTCTCAGGTCGACGATGCTGTACTGGCGGGCCAACGCTCCCCGTCGCCCGCTGTTCCAACCTTTGGGCGTGCCTAGCAGCCCATGCCGCACTCCCGCTACCCGTGTCCTCCGAGACCAGTCGACAACATGTGCCGACGGCCCACACAGACGTGTCCGGGATGCCGTATCCAGTCTTATCTCACGTAATCCTGGATCTTTGACCGGCATCCCATGACAGTCCTCCCCCACTCGATCCGTTGACGTCCTCGTCAACGCACGCACTAGGCAGATTTGTGCATGCGCGACTGAAATCCAAGTTAAAACGGTACGTCACGGTCGAAAATTCTGGCTACCTAGAGCCCTCAACGTGCCCCACGCACGGAAATCTGCCCCTTCGGCCCATCGTGTGCCCGACGCACACACCACTTCCAAGTGAAAAACTGCGGCCGAACCGCTCAACCACACCAACTCCTTGCCAACATCCATCGCACCGGCCGTGTGTCACACTCCCACCCGAAGGTGCTTTCGAGACACGGCCCCATAAAGAGTAAACCTGCGCCAATGGTCCCCCGATGGGATCCCCTGCTATGGCACTAAGGCCTCACCGCTCTTATTGGATATTGGCCCAACGGCCTCACCTCGCTTGTTTGGATATTGGCCCAACGGCCTCACCTCGCTGGTTTGGATATTGGTCCGTAGACCTCACCGCTCTTGGTTGGATATTGGCCCAACGGCCTCACCTCGCTTGTTGGATATTGGCCCAACGGCCTCACCTCGCTTGTTGGATATTGGTCCGTAGACCTCACCGCTCGTGGTTGGATATTGGCCCAACGGCCTCACCTCGCTTGTTGGATATTGGTCCGTAGACCTCACCTCGCTTGCGGATCTTGGCACTCTGGTCTCACCGATGGGTCTTGGCTCTCTGGCCTCACCAAATGGAACAGAGCTTGAAGGCGTGCAACGCACCCTCCCCCACTCAAGGTGTTGCCGTCCCGGCGAACACCGGTCGATCTCGGCGGGTACTCTGACCAAGCCGGACGACGCACTTCGAACCTGGTCCGTAGACCTTTGTTGCAACGCGCAACCGTGTACTCCGCACGAGCACACCTCAAGCACGGCCCGCACTCTCCAAGGCTTTTCCGACAACATCCCATAAYTATTGCCTTACTACGCTCCTTCGAGCACACTCGGCTACACATCGTTCTCAGTCCGGCTACCCCCGTCAAAGTTTTCGATCGACATCCCATAATATCACATACTTCCTTATCAAAGGCAACCGACCATCCCAATTGAGGATTCAAAATAGCTCGATAACACTGGGTGAACGCACACTTGGCATCAGAGAATCGCCCAGCGGATCCGCCAAGTAGGCTGGTCTCCCACACTCAATTCGGAGACCAGCTCCACAACTTCCATCGTCCCTCACGGACATCTCGGGAAATGCTACGCCTTTGTGCACTCGGGCGGCACTCCCATAAGCTCAGCTCCCACGGAAACTCTCACGCTCAAACGAAAAATTCATACCATTATCAGAGCCTGAATTGTACGAATCTCGGATGATTCAGGCCGCAGAAGGGGTAATCGCGCGCATGGTAAATGTTTCCTTCTGGAACCCGATACTGGTAATTTTCATGAGACGCTTTCGGAGAGCTTGTTGCACATGGCCTTGGATGGCTCAACAAGCTAGACGTGGGATGTTCGAGTGGAAATTTGTTGGCTTTGGAAGTGTATCTTGACGGTCGTAAAGAGGCATGCCAACAAGTCGGGTTGCGATTTTGGTGCTCAATAAATTAAAAGTATCTATAATATTTCGTTCATAATTGTTATTATCCGAAATATTAAAAGGAACACTCATAATAAATGGAAGAAATTTTCTATGTTTATTTTGTTATATTGTGCAATAATTGCAGCGGATAAACACCTCTATCAATATCGGTGCCCATATAAAAAAGTGTTTTCTCATAATATTAATTAAGAAAGAAAAAATTGAAAAGCACGGGAAATCTCCGATCGACATGGAGAAGACGGCGAAGAATCGAGCGGAAATTCCTCGAACAATCATTGCAGGCCCCGATTGTTTCTTCCTACAACAACGAGGAGGGAATAATACGGCCGTCGCTCGACACGGCCGCCTGAAAATCGTTGAAGAAGGTATCCATCTCCCTTCTATTGTTGTCGTCGGCGATTGGTCTTCGACAAATCGAGCGTCCTCGAGTCTCTCGGCGCATCCGGGATATGCAGTAGGATCATCAAACCTCAGCTTTCTCTGGAATTCAATGGAAGAGTGGTGTCAACTGAGGAAGAGGACATTGCGGTAGCCATTAGCTTTGTACGGAGAAAAAAGTAAGGGTTTCTAACTTTCCCTTAACCCAACCCTTGTTCCATTTATTCAGCTCAAGAGTGTATAATCTTATGTATCCTCATTTATAATCTCTCATGCTCCACCATTCTTCTCGAGCTCAGACATAAGATATGCATTAATGGCATGGACACATTTCATAAATTTATCCAAGATCGGGTTCTTACCTTGATAGTCATTCCAATTGAGTTTTGACTGAGTAATCAAGATTTTAAGTTTGTTGCTTTCTTTTTCCATCACTGCATAGATGAATGCTGAAAAATATAGTACATCGAATCCTTGGATATCTTGCTTTGAGAAATTTCATCTTATCTTGCTTCTTACCTGATTTGGCTGGGTAGGATTTTTTTTTTTTTTTTTTTGGAAGTTAGTTTTGGGAGTTCAATTACTTGTTGCACATTCCACAAGTGGATTCCAGTATTTGAAGAGTATTGTTAGTGTAATGGTTTTACTATGCATCTGCCTAAAACATATGTGACTAATAAAGTGTTGAATTTGAAGTAGATTTTTTTTTTTCATGATTTATCAGAGTAATTTATATGTCATTTAATACCCCAAAAACATAAATGTTTCTGTGAACTATTTAGTAGACTAGAATACCCTTTTATTTGATTATTTATAAGGGTAAAAAAAATAATTTAAAGGTTTGAAGGGTTGCATACATGAAGAAAGGAGAATGGAAATGTGAAATGTATTGCACTCTTTTTTTTACATCTTTTCCTCGAACCAATGGTGTGGTGCTACGAATTTGTAGTCGGTTCAAGTGATTTATAGAACGCTGATGACGACAAGGGCTAGTTTTCTTAATCCCTGAATTTATTTTTTTATTTTTTTCTGTTGCTTTCTCTTTCTCTCATCCTTCAAATTTCTAGACCCTCATCTTGAATTCATGAATCAGAAACATAAGTAGCGAGTTCTGGATTTTGAAAGTCTCGGTTTCATTGGTGTTTGGTGCGCCTAACTTTGGGGAATATTGCTGTTGTCGATGTTGAGGGTTTTTAAGTTCAGATCTTTAGATTGTTTAAGTGTTTCTGTTGAAGCCTAATAATTTTCCAATGGAAACCTATATTTCGGATTTTGTCATGTATGCATTCTTATTCTTTTAATCTATTTTATTTCGCGACTGAGATGCGTTTGGATTTTGAACAATAAGTAGATGGCTGTTAATTGAAAATTCAGAAATCAAGACCAAACCTCTGCAATTGTTTTAATGAGTGCAATATAATAAGTGATATACCAAAAAAGAATTTTAAAAAAATCTTGTCTGATTCAACATTAATACATATATAGATCCTGTATCTCATTCTTATATATTTTGTTTAAACACACACCCACTTATTTAGGTTCTTTAATTATCTGTCAATCGGTTTTATGGATTTGTCCCTTTCTTCTCAAATACTTGTAAGCTACAGGATTATACCCGTTTGTTACTTGATTTCTGTTTCAATGCGAATATATCCGAAATTTTTCTCGGTTACGGCGGGTTAGCGACGGACCTTTAATCCATCGTCATATAATATCCGTCGGTATCTTGGATAAATCAATACGACACCGTTCTTACGTATTTAGGGACCGACTAGTGTCACTCGCTAATTTTGACGTTAAATACCCATTTCAGCTCCTTTTTTTCCCATTTCCTTTCTTCTCTTCGCGTTTTCTCCTCTCTTTTTTTCCTCTGCTCCGTTTGATTCGCCGGCCTGCCCGTTTGTTGGTCACCGCCACTCAGCTGTCACCTTCGCAGATCATTCCTTTGCCATCAACCGTTTTCTACAAAAAAAGAGGTCACGGTTTGATTAATTAATTGATTCAGGGCTTTTGTTTTTGTTTGTAATTGTGCAATGTGTTGAAGAAGCATGGATCTGTTCGTTTTGATTAATTTAGGGCTAATTAATTAATTTATGAATCTAGGGCTCAATCCTTTTTTGTTTGTTTTCTCATGTGTTTGGCTAAATGGAGTCTGAATTAATTTAGGGCTTTCAGTTTTGATTGATTGGAGTTTTTGTTCCCCTTGTGAGTGCTGCATTTTATTTGTGTTATGCAGTTATTATCTCTAAAACATGGTGCAATTGAATTTATTCTCAGATCTGAAACTTGATTTTGCATCCTAGTATAAATATGCATCTGGATCGATGGGGATTTTAGGCGGACTGAGTCATTTGATTATTTGATGAGTTTTTGTCCCAGATATAATTTCCAATCGTTGTGATGCAATAATTCTTCCTTTTTTTAATTCTTTTTCTGTTGCTCCAGACTTTTTTTTCATTCATTTGATATTTTTGCATATGCAGACACGTGTCTGTCATGTGGTATAAACATGAGTAATGATTCGCGTTTTCTGTTTTCTGTTCCTCTTGTTTTAATGGAATTTATTATTTTTCTATTTTCGCAACATTCCGTTTCTAGTTCTTGTATTGTGATTGCTTTCGTGTCTGATGACACTACATTCCATAATATGTCTGCTTTATAATTTCATCCAGATTGGGTTTTTGCATTTTTTTTCGCAGCCATTCAAATACATAATATGGTGCAATGCTTATACAGTACCATTGCTTAATTTGATACATGTATACATTTGTAACTTTGAGTTTCTTGGCATGCATTATTCTATATATCATGCTGAAGTTGTCCATTCTTACTTTCAGATGACTCGTAGACGTGCACGTGGTTCGTCTGCTTCACATCTACAAAACATCGATTGTTTGGCGATTGATCATAACTTGCCAAGATGCTGGGTCGTCGGAAATATTAAGTATATTTAATTTTAAACTTGATTTCTTCATTTGTATTTTTATAAACATGTTAATTAATAACTTTTGTGCTGGCTATTTAATGTTGTGAAGACCTAAGTTGATGCCGGATAATGTTTCGAGCATTATAACAACAATTTTTAAAAAGGATATCCACATAGAAGGAGTCAATTGGAAGGCTGTGCCAGCCGACCACAAGAAGAAATACTTTCAGATGTTCAAGGTAAATTAAGTTAAGTTGTATTCATATTTTAGTTTAAACCACGGAAATGAAATTAAGTTATTATTGGTGCTGACGTATTGAACATGCTTTAGGTGTTGACATGAGTTATCCTTGACCATTTGTAATTAAAAAAAAAAAAAAAAATTGTATGTGCGCGTGTTGGTGTTGCTATTTTATTTATCTATTCTTTTCTGAGGGACCGTGTCTATATTTAGGGGAAGCGCTGCTGATTTTGGTTAATATTGGTTTATTTGCAGGATCACTTTAGTTGGCCCCCGTCCACTGGGCCTGCGGTTTGTAATGCTTTCATGAAGCAAGCTGCGATCCGCTATAAAGATATGGTGTCAGCATTCAAGAAGGCACCGGGTAACAAACAACCCGGTTGTGTGTCCCCAGCGATATGGGACAAGTGGCTGGCATACTGGAGCCTTCCGGAGGTCATTGCCAAGTCTGAGAAGGCAAGACGGAACCGGAAAAGTGAGAAGGCGGGACCCGGCACTGGTTGTTCTCGCCATAGCGGAGGGTCTCGCTCTGCCTATTCCCATGCTCTTGCTTTGGTATGTAGTAGTTTTAAATTTCAACATCAGTTACTTTCATTTTAATTTGTATTCCATAATATACTATTATACATAATTTTTGTTTGTTTGTGTGTATATTSATGCAGGAAAAGGAGAAAGGACAAGCTCCTAATGCGTTCGATTGTATGCTGCTTATCCATAAGAGGAAAGACGGCACGTTTGTAGATGAACAAGCTAGGATCATAGCTGTAAGTATTTTAGGCCCTTGTATGGTTATGTTTCCACTTTCTAGGGTTAAAAAATGGATTTTGAGAATTTGTCGGTTTTCATATGAAAATTGAAATTATGTTTGGATGAGAAGTTTTGAAATAGTTTTTATGTATATAATTCTTGAAAATGTGAAATTGCAACATTAATTCAATCTTTGTTAAAATGTGAATATTTTTTGAAGGCGGCTGTAGAGGAGTGTGCACGAGCAGCTAGAGAGGCTGCTGGTGATGATGCCATTGACATGACGCAGATCTATCGCCAAGTCGTCCCTGTGGTGAAGCAGCGTCTCTATGGAACCGGGACACATGTAGAGGCCTTTGTTGATCTTGATACAACTGCTTGCCCGGCACCAGTTGATGAGGCGACACTGAGGCGGCAGGTCAGTCGGGAGCTGCAGCAGGAGTTCACGCAGCAAATGGCGGAACGTGACGCTTGTCATCAGGAGCAGTTAGAAGCTCATCGACGAGAGATGGAGCAGCAGATGCAGATGATGCATGCGCAGATCATGGCCGAGATGGGCCGCCAAGGCCTGCTTCCACCTCCTGGACCAAATGCATAATTGTACTCATTGAGCTTTTGTATGTAACTGTTGGGATTTTGTTGGAAAACTCACCCTATTATTTATGGAAAATTCAGTTGTTAACTTGTTATGCCGCAATTTTTTATTTTTTTATTTTTTTAAAATTTTGGCCGTAGATTTTTTTTATTGGTGAAACTGAGGTCATCTTAAATTGTAATATGTTCACGATCTGAAATTTGATCTTATATTGGGGTAATTTGGATAAATGATTTTAAGGTGGAAATTTCTTGTGTGTTCCAACTGTATGCAAGTTTTGGTAGGATCAATCGAATGAAACTTGGGGCTTTTTCTAGCTAAAATTTGGGCTTTTCTACCATGTTGTACTTATTTTTTAATAATTTATATTCCATCCGTCTCATTCTATCTATCGCAGTTAACCATTTCACGGAAATTAAGAAAAATAATTGGTATTAATATCCTTTTGTTTAAAATAATTAAAAGTGTGAAATAATAAAAAAAAACAATTGGTGTTAATATCCTTTTGTTTAAAATAATTAAAAGTGTAAAAGCAGTAAAGTAATCTTTAATTTTTATTGGAAAAGTAAAAACTAACAATTATTCTCTCTTGAAAATGTAAATGAGACAGATAGATTGATACAAAAAAAAAATTCAAATTGCGACAGATTGAGCGGGAAGGAGAGAGTATTATTATTATCAAAACTACGAAATTAACCTTTATCAAACAAAAATATTTAAAATATTATTTTTATTAATATTTCTTATATGATTGTAAAATTAAAATAAACCTTAAAATTTTGTGTTTTTTAAAAACTTACCCTGATCTTTTTAATTTGGGTTTTACGTAATCAAATAGTGAAAGATTAAAAAACTGTACAACCCGAATCTGCCATATTCATTCCTCACCCCTCGATCCTGAGGAAACTAGATTTTGAAATGGCATATGAAGAATCTGAGCAGGTGATGGTTTGTCTAACAATATTGATGATGGGACGCCTATCATTTGTTCATTTTGGTCTCGCGAGCCTTCTAGCGAATAAAGTTTATTAGGTGAGGATCTTTTACCATCGTTGTCTTCGATAATTCTATGGCTAAGTATATTAGGTCAATAATTAATCCGCTCACTTTTCTATTTGTTGTCTATGTTACCACAAATTTGTCAATTTTTGGTTTTTTTGGATAAAATTATGATTGTCGTTTTTGCTGTTGCTTTTGCTGACGCTGATGCTGATTTTTTATTTTTCTTTTTTCTCCCAAAATGATTGTTGGAGCTCGCCTCAGCTCGCTCCAAGCTTTGTTTGTTAACCAGAGCTAGTTGATTTCCGGATCACTTAATATATTTTTCTATTTTTCAAAAATAATAATATTAATAATGATTGTTACTTAATCTAAATTCTAAATTTATATAGATTTCTGCTATAGTAATTATCTCTCTCTCTCTCTCTTCGAAACTTTAATTAGTTTGTGATAATATTTGGATACTTTCTTGATTTATTTATTTTTTAAATTTGTTAATTTAAAGCAATCAATGTCTTCCTTTTCTTTGTTTGGTTTATAAAAAAAAGTTATGAATTAACATGATTTTTTTAACCTTGTTGTAAATAATGGTGGGATGTCGAGCTGTTTGGCAACCCTTGGTTAGTCGGCATGATGATGATAGAACCGCCCGATTCTCTCCCTTGGTCGGCTCGGCATGAAGATGATAGTATTGCACTATTCTATCTTACATTTTTGGATTGTTTTTGGTGGTTCCCCAAGCTAATGAGTGGTGAATAGTATATTTGGCCATCTATTTGTAGTCCAAAATAAAATCTCAACCTTTAAACCTAATTTTGTAAAGTCTTTTACATTTCTGGACCGTTAGTGACCCGGTTATCGATCGCTAATGGGGTCGCTAATGGTCTTCTTAGAAATGACTCACAATATCGGTCCAAGTATCGACCGCTAATGGTCTTCTTGAAAACGACTCACAGTAGGACCCTAAGTATCGACCACTAATGGGGTCGCTAATGGTCGCCGTGAAATCAGGACACAGTAGCGATCGGACTATCGACCGCTAATAGAGTCGATAGGGGTTTTCAGGGCTCCGTTGACTCTTTAACTTTGTGAGCGCTCCAATCTTGGTCCAATATACTCTTCTCTTCACTTTCTTTTGTCCATTTCTACATTTTTAAACTCAATCCAACCAAAATGGCTCCAAAATCCTATAAAACAATTTAAAATAATCAAACACGTAAAAAGTTCCAAATAATAGGAATTACGTTAAAAATGTACAAATAGTAGTTGAAACCTAATTAAATAAGTCCCAATATATACGAACAATATGTGTCATCAGATAAAACGAGTAAGAAAAAACGCTTAGCTATTTTATTCCTTTTTTTAGTTCGGATCGGCCTTAACCGGATCCTTGTACAAGAGTGAATTCTTGATTACAAGCTTTCTCTCTTTAAAATCCTCTCTTTGTGCTTTCTCTCTCTAGAACTAGAAACCTTTCTTTCTCTTTTGGAGAAGCTATTTATAGGTTTCCCTTGAACACCTAATGGACACGTGTCACTCCATGATTGGTATTAAGACTCTAACCCTAATTATACGTCTTCCACCACTTTATAGCCGATCTTATCTCGTGTCCTGGTTGAGCCATGCTCATTAACCTATAGCCACCAGGTCATCTCGGAATAATGATGATGATAGGACCGCTTTGTTCTATTTTGGTGTGAAAAATAATGGGTGTCAAGATGTTCGGCAAGGATGGGATCGGCTCCACATGATGATGATAGAATTGCACGATTCTATTCTCCCTTGGTTGGCTCGACTTGGGTGGAATGTCGAGACCTTTTGCAACCCTTGGTCGGCTCAGAATGATGATGATATAATCGCATGGTTCTTTTTTATCGAGCCCTTTGTAACTCTTGTTCAGCTCGACAAGGTGATAGCTCAAATCAAGTTGGCAGTATGTACAGGTGATCAGACTCAGGCATGCACTTTGTGCGGAGGCAGGTCGGCAGTTATGTTTACTTGATGGTAGAGTTGGCTCGACAGCCCTCATGGCATGTTTTATAGAACATTTCGGTGGCCAAGTCAAGTTCAGTTCAGCCTTTTGGTATAGTTTGATGCCTATTTCTCAGCACGTAGCAACTTATCTCCTAAATCTAAGAGAGTAACATCTTGATTGTTTTGTTGTGCACTAGCTCAGCACCCATCTCTTGCATAGAAGCTAAGCAAAGGCTCCCACGTGTACGAGCTTTGCACCTAGCTCAAGCATGTCAGCTCGACTCTTAGTTAGCTCTCGATTTTTAAGGAGCTCAGCTAGTTATGTAGACCTCATTTTGGTGATGTGTTTTGTAGTTGTCCACGTGATCTTCAAGATCAGGTCGAGTCAGCTTGAAGTAGTTGGGTTCAAACTCATACTCGAATATGTCAGCTTTAAAGAACACAATTAGTGATGCATTGATGGTCATTCATGTCATTCCTTGGGAGAGTATCGTGATCTCGGCCATCATCATTAGTTCGACGAGTCGTCTTGTCTCGATTAGCTTCCTCAGCATTACTCTTGGAGCACTTTCTTAAAAGAGGTGGTTATTATCTTCTTATTGGCACCTAGGAAACCTAGGTGGCAGGTCTCTAATTTTGCTCATTATGGGTTGATTTGTGCTCAGTCTTTGGTGGTCCAGATTCTGGTAGTTCGTCTATGGATAACTTTCTGCTCATCCCGATGTGTGTGGCCTTTTTCTCGGCCTAAGGTCGGTCAACTTCTGATAGGTCATTCGTAAAACATATTCTTAGAGATTCTTTGTGGACTTTAGGGATTCCTGGTGGATTTCAACTCGAAATATTTTCAAAGTTCTTTGAGTTAGCTTAGTGTCTCTGAAAAGCTTTTTGGAGCTCGAACTTCACGTAGCTCGGCCTTTTTTTCGCTACTCATGAGCTGAGGTCGAGGCGAGAAATCAGCTCGTCGAGAACATTAAGGTTCTTCTCAAAGTGCCTTTTGTTGGCTTTTTTCTAATTGGTATGATGCCTCAGGTCAGCTTAAGTGACTTTGATTGGCTTGATGTCTTATGTCGGCTTAAGTGCCTTTGATTGGTTTGACACATCAGGTCGGCATTAGGATTGTAAACGAGTAGGATAGGTACGGGATTGGGGTGTACCCGTATCCTACCCTAATCTTATTAGGGTAGGATAGCCGACCGGTAAACGAGTACCCATTACTATTATATATATAACATATATATTACATATTATCTTATATATATATATATATATATATATATATATATATATATATATATATATATATATATATATATATATATATATATTATAAACACAATAAAGTATTACATTGTATACTAATAGTGTAATAAATAAATATATTTATACTATTTTGACGTGTCTCACTATTGTCAAATATACATAATACTATTATATTAATAGGGATAAAAAAAATTTGCCTCCTAAAGTATCACGAAATTTTTACTTTACCTCCTAAACAATTTTTTATTTTAAGTTCCCTCCTCAAGTTTGCTTTTTTTTTTTTTAGTTTGCCTCCTAAAATACAATTCGGGACCAAAAAAGTTGTCGAACGCTGTCACGTGACTTACACGCGAGGGGCACAAGCATCTTTTCTCTTTTCAGTTTTTTTTTTTTTTTGCCTCCTCAACTATCTCGTTTTTTTTTTTACTTTGCCTCCTAAAGTATTTTTCTATCAAGTTGCCTTCTCAAGTACGATTTTATTTTAAAATTGCCTCCTCATGAGAGTTTTTGGGCCAAAAAATAAAAATAAAAATCAAATACCGATGGAGTGTACCTAATGAATGATACCCTAGGTAAATAATAATAATAATATTAATAATAATAATAATAATAATAATAATATTTTACTAATATTTTTTTAATATAAATAATACAATTTTTAATACATATAACATAATCATAATACACTTTTAAAACTACTACTACTACTACTAATAATATATAAATTAACTAATATATTTAATAAATATATGATATATAATACGATCTTTTTACAATAACAATTTTTGTAACTTTTTTTCTCATTTCTTATTTTTGTTCAAATATAATATTACTTGTAATGTATATATTTTAATTTAAAATGCATATAATGTAATTATAATACACTTTCAAGTAATAATAATTATAATATGATACAAGTAATATTATATGATAATATAATACACTTTCAAATACAATATAATATAATATAATATAATATAATAATATTTGAAATATATTATAAGTGTATTTTAAATTATATGTGTTGAAATAGTATTACGTGTATTATATTATTATATATTATAATTTTAAAGTGTATATATATATATATATATATATATATATATATATATATATTTATTGTAAGTAAAATTATATATCAACAAATAAATAAAAAATAAAAAAAAGTTACAAAAGTTGTTATTGTTATTGCGAAAATAGTCATATTATATATATATATATATATTAAATATATTAGTTAAAATTACAGATTATATTTTAAAATTATTATTACTACTACTACTACTAATATTAATAGTTGTACTAGTAGTGCTAGTAGTATTTAAAAGTGTATTATAATTATGTTATATGTATTAAAAATTATATTATTTATATTTAAAAAATATTAGTAATATCTTATTATTATTATTATTATTATTATTTACCTAAAGTATCATTCATTAGGTAAATTTCATCGATACTTAATTTTTATTTTTATTTTTTGGCCCAAAAATTGTCCAGAGGAGGCAATTTTAAAATAAATCGTATTTGAGAAGGCAATTTGATAGAAAAATACTTTAGGAGGCAAAGTAAAAAAAAAAAAGAGATAGTTGAGGAGGCAAAAAGAAAATCTGAAAAAAAAAAGATGCTCCTGCCCTCACGTGTAAGTCACATGAACGGCGTCCGACAACTTTTTGGCCTGAATTGTACTTTAGGAGGCAAACTCATAAAAATGCAAACTTCAGGAGGCAACTTTAAAGAAGAAAAAAAAATAGGAGGTAAAGTCAAAGTTTCGTGATACTTTAGGATATCCCTATATTATATTATATAATAAATAATATATATTATAAGATACTATACAATACAATATATGTCGTATATACTATTAAAATTATAATCGAATACGGGTAGGGTAATCGGGTATGGTAATGGGTAAAGAATATGTACCCATACCCGATACTATTCATACCGGGTAATACACTACCTACCCAAAACCTGGGTACCCAGCGGTTAACCCGGTCCACCGAGTAGAATTGATAGCCCTAGTCAGCATAAGTGTCTTCGATTGGCTTAATGCCTTAGTTTGGCTTGATGCCTTAATTCGGCTTTAAGTGCCTTTGACTAGCTTGACGCCTCGGGTCAACTTAACACCTTGGGTCAGCATAGCCTTTAATAGGCTAAACACCTCAAGTCAGTTTGAGTGCCTTTGATTGGCTTACCGCCTTAGATCAGCTTAAGTTCCTTTGATTGGCTTACTGTCTTAGGTCGGCTTAAGTGCCTTTCTTTAGCTTAACACCTCAGGTCATCTTAAGTTCATTTGATTAGCTTAACGCCTTAGGTCATCTTAATGCCTTTGATTGGCTTGACGCCTTAGGTCGATTTAAGTGCTTTTGATTGGATTAATGCCTTTATTCAACTTGGTGCCTTTCGTCTTTATGCCTTAATTCGACTTTAAGTGTCTTTGATTGGCATGACGCCTCGGGCCAGCGTAGTGCCTTTGATTAGCTTGACACCTCGATTTGGCTTAGTGCCATTGGCTTAACGCCTCGGTTTGGCTTAGTGCCTTTGATTGGCTTAACACATCAGGTCGACTTAAGCTCCTTTGATTAGCTTAATGTCTTAGATCATCTTAAGTGCCTTTAATTGTCTTAACACCTTAGGTCTAGTTAATGCCTTTAATTGGCTTGACACCTTAGGTTGGCGAGGTGCCTTTGATTGGCTTGATGCCTCGGGTCGGCTAAGTGCCTCTAATTATCTTAACACCTCAAGTCGGCTTAAGTGCCTTTGGTTTTCACAACACTTCATGTCGGCTTAAGTGCCTTTGGTTGGCTTAACTCCTCAGGTTAGCGTAAGTGCATTTTATTGGCTTAATGCCTTCGTTCAGTGTGATGCCTTTGATTGGCTTAATGTCTCATATCGACTTAAGTTCCTTTGATTGGCAATGACTCATGTCGTATTAAGTGTCTTTGATTGGCTTAACGCCTCGAATCAGCTTAAATTCATTTGATTGGCTTAATGCCTTAGGTCGGCTTAAGTGACTTTGATTGGCTTGACGTCTTAGGTTGGCTCTATTGTTGAGCTCAATCGTGTTGACCTAGTCATCTATAATGATGATCTCGACCATCTTGAGGAGCTCGAGATTATGCTGACCTGTTCAGGAAAGTTGATGAGCTCAATCGTGTTGACTTTGTCATCTATGCTGATGAGCTCACATGGACTAGTGAGAAAGTGGAGCTGACGAGCCTTTTTTTTAACACGAATCACAAAAAGTAAAAAATTCAAAAAGCAAGTTTTTAGCTTCTTAAGCTAAATAAACTGAAAACACATGAGCTGATGAGCCTGTTTTCAGCTCTTCATAATGAAATAATCAAAAAAACTTGAGAGTTGGAGAGCTAATGCTTAACTCTTTAGAATGAGAAAATTGAAAGAATCTTGAGAGCTGTTGTTTAGCTCATCGAAATGAAAAAGTGAAAAATCCCAGGAGCTAGAGATCTGAGGTTTAGATCCTCAAAATGAAAAAAATCGAAAATTCTTAAGAGCTGAAGAGCTCAATGAATGTTATGGTGGAGTAGCTATTTCAGGTCGACTGGGCCATTTTATAGCAGATGTTCAATGCAAGCCCCTTCCTCTAGCGCCATTTTGTTTAAGTTAAATGTAGCTCAACCATTAATAATTAAATAAAAAAAATCAGCAAAATAATATGGATATTGATCGCTCCTAATTCAGGGTCCGACAAGTAATGAAAATATGTCCGTTTATACACTCTAATCATAAGCGTACGGTGAAGATGTTTACGGTGAGCATGGTCAATATTTTGAGGGACCAAATCTCATAAATTTACAAGTAATATATTAATAAATTAATTTTATCTAAACGAATATAAATGAAGATTTTGTTTTGTCATTTCGAACGATGAACATAAAACAAAGTGTTAAACTAATTTACCAATAACAAATAGCAAATGGAGGTTTTCAAATGAGACTGAGGTATTCCGGGGTTTGGTGTTTCAATGAACTTTCAATATCTATCATTTTTAATCATTTGAGTATTGTTGTGATTCAATTATATAAGTCAATCACACAAATAGTTTGAGTCTTCTCTCACAGTGCTTAAACTGTTGGTTATCATTGTCATGATCACATTTAGAACTCCAAAAAACTTAAAAGTTTTATATGACTTCACTAATAATCTTAAAACTTCCGGTCTTGTTGATTAGTGTCTCGTGTTTGAAAGCCTAATTGATAAACCTTAACTCTCGAATTATAATTTATCAAAACTAGTAGTTGTAAAAGGTTGTCAATCAATTATAACTTTAGAAATACAAAAAGTTGTCAATCAATTGTGTAAGGATGAGTTACAAACACAAAAAAAGTAGAGGATCATACTCGAATTAAAACATTTTCAATCAACCAAGAATTTTTGTGATACAATTCAATATATGTTAATCGCAAATATAGTTTAACCCTTCTCTTGAAGTGATCAAACCATGCAAGACATATTGCCAATCGTAACTAGAACTCCAAAAGGTTTCAAAGATTTTAACAACATCAATATCATCTCAAACTTCTTGACCTTATTGATTAGAGTGTTTTGAACTCGTAGTTCTATTAACAAAAATCGTCTCCTGATTTATGAATTGTTAAAACTAATAAGCATAAAATGTTTGTTAAGCAATAATGCATATATGTAAATCAAGAATAAAAAAATATTGAAAGGACCAATGATTGATTGAAAGAAAAGAACTTTATTCGTTCATCGTTTACCAAACCCCTTAATACAGTGAAACTAGCTAGACGTAACTAAATATTCATTTAGCCATTTCATCAAACACATACTATTCATTAAAAAAAAAAAAGAAAGGATAAACTATAAGATAATTGTGGGTCCTTTGACCTGGTCGTTCTTCATGTGTTTCTCCTCCAAATCTCCTTCAATCTCTTTATTTCACACTTTTGGAGTGTTTTTGGTGATTCCCCAAGCTAATGGGTGGTGAAAAGTGTATTTGACCAACTTCTTGGACCTCTATTTATAGTCCAAGATAATATCACAGCCTTTAAACCCAATTTTATAATGTCTTTTACATTTTTGGACCATTAACGACACAATTATTGGCTATTAACACTACAAAAGAACCGCCTTTTTGCTGACGGGTCACGCCCGTCAGCATTTTTGTCATCAGCAAATGCTTTGCTGACGGGATTAATCTATCCGTCAATATTTGTTGACGGCATGCTGACGGGCGTGACCTGTCAGCAAAGCCCCTGGCCATAATCCAATACCCGTCAGTATTTGCTGACGAGTAGGTTATTCCCGTCAGCAAACTTAAATAATGCTGATGGGTTATTTTTATTTTTATTTTATTCTATTCTTAATTTACCTGTATTTATTTCACAAATCAATAATCAAATACGAAAACTAATTTGCATTTCTCAAAAAAAAAATATAAAATTAAAAATAAAATATAATTAATTAACAATTATATCGTATAATGTATAAAGTTCAAATAAAGTACCAAGCGTAAATATTATTTGTTACTAAATCAACTACACATCATCAGCAGCAGCAGCTGGAGCATCAAAGGATTGTCGTCGACGACGCGCCATCGCTGCGGCGACTTCCTACATCACCCGGTCATGGAGAGCTACCTCGTACTGGAGCTGCTGACGTGCATGCTCCTCACGCATCGCCTACAACTGCTCCTGCACGTTCGCTCGCCTAGAGCTACTCCAGATGTGCCCTCTGGCTCCTTTCGACCTGACTCTTCAAAACCTCCATTTGCGTTTGGAGCTCCGAGACACGACTATCAGAAATAGAGGAGGTAACGCCTCTGAAACTCTTCGAAGTCAGAAGAGTTCCTAAACATCGCGTGATAAAATCGACGATCCTTCTTTACCCCGACGATTTGTAGATAGACCGTGTTGTCGTCAACGGCGGTAGGATCCGGTGATGAAGCACAAGCCTCCTCCAGACATCTTTGATACTCCTCCTGTAATATTTTAATTGATGTATAATTTACCGTTACGAGGATAAGAAATGAAAGATATATATTTATATTAATCACATTAAAAAAATACTTAAAAAAGTCTGCTGCGATGCCGATTGCTAACAAAGTTGTATGATTTTTATTTATATGCACACACCAATAAATTACATAATATAAATCAAATTGGTGTTAGTAAAAAACATTGATGGTTAACGAAATTTGCATGACACCCGTTAATTACATAATATCATCAAATAATTGGTGTGAAGAAATGGTTAATTACATAATATAAAAAAATTAATTAAAGAACAAAAAAGAAAAAAAGAGAAAAGGATAAAAAAAGGAGCTTAATTACGTTGAAATAAGATTTATATTCAAAGCATAATAATGTGACAGCTGGCAAAAAAGATTGAGAGTGAAGGAGAAGCGAGTTGTATATTACATTAGTAATATAGGGCGGGTTTACTACAAATTATCCCAATGTATATATGAAAAGGTGCGTAAATATGCACCCCAAAAATTTAAAAGTTCGCCCAATTAAAAAAAATCACAAAAATGTCAAAACTAACCTCAAACTATAAACACCCCAAACTACACTTCATCTTATTCAACCCTCCACAACCTCCCCCTGCCACCCCTGCTACTGCCGCCACGCCTCCGACCATACGTTAGTTGCCGATTTTTGAACCGCCGATTCTCGGGCCGCCACCGTCGATGATGTGAAGGAGAGGTTTTGGTCGGCTTATTTTCCTAGAATTTCTGATAAAAGGGAAAGGAGTTTTGCCCGATTTTGAAATTGAAGAAACGGGACTGGTATTCAAAATTGAAGACGGAGATAGTGGCAGCGATGGTGATGGCAGCGGCGGCAGAGTGGTGATGAAAGTTAAAGAAGATGAATTGAATTTTGAGGTGTTTAGGGTTACAGGGGTAATTTTGATATTTTTATAAAAAAAAATAATTGCGGTGAACTAATAAATGTTTGGCGTATGTATATCCGTGGGTGATTTATTATATGCAACTGGGTGCACCTTGCTGTGTGCACCCTGTAAAAACTTGTTATTATTCAGTTATACGTGATGTTATATGACAGTTATACATGATGATATTTTGTAGTTATACGTGATGATATCTGACAAATATTTAAAGTTTAGGGTTTACTTTTCTATTTTAGGGTTTGGTTTTCTATTTTTAGGGTTTAATTTCCCATTTTAAGGTTTAGTTTTTCATTTTTTTATTTAATTTTTTATTTTAGTGTCCCGACAAAAATTTATCATTCACCAGTTATATGTGATGATATATGATAAAAATTCAGGGTTTAGAGTTTAATATTCAATTTCGGAGTATAGTTTTTAATTTTAGGGGTTAGTTTTCTATATTTAGGGTTTAGGCTTATTTTTTTCATTTTTTTATTTTAGATTTAAAATCTCAAATATTTATAATGATATATATCAATGTATCAATTATATGTGAGGTATATAAATAATCATTATATAAATAATCATTATATATCAATATATCAATTATATATGATTATAAATTAAATTATACCCATCGGTATAATGCCTCTTATCTATATGAAAAGGTGTCTTCTCAAACCAAAAAAAAAAAAAAGTTAAGTTATGTTCTCATAATATAAATTAAAAATTAAATTGAAAAGCACGGAAAATCTCCGATTGTTTCTTTCATCTCCCCTCTATTGTAGTCGTCGGCGATCATTCTTCGGCAAATCGAGCGTCTTCGAGTCTCTCGGCGCATCCGGGATTTGCACTAGGTTCATCTCACCTCAGCTTTCTCTGGAATTCAATGGAAGAGTGGTGCCAATTGAGGAAGAGAACATTGCGGACTCCATTCTCCTTTCTGCGGAGAAGAAAGTAAGGGTTTCTAACTCTCCCTTAATCCAACCCTTGCTGTGAAGAAAAAATAGGGGTTTCCGATTTATCAGATTTCCAAATATATTCATCCCAAGAGTGTATAATCTTAAATAACCTCATTTATAATCTCTGTGTGCATTTTTCGCAAATCATATTCTAAATGATACGAGTATAAGCCATGTTATCCACATCATTAGTATGCTTTCATGCTCCACATTCTTCTCGAGCTCAGATATTGGATGTCCAATACCTATGAATTAATGGCATGGCATCGACACATTTCATAAATTTATCCAAGATCGGGTTCTTACCTTAATAGACATTCCAATTGAGTTTTGACTGAATAATCAAGATTTTAAGTTTGTTGCTTTCTTTTTCCATCACTGCATAGATGAATGCTGAAAAATATAATACATCGAATCCTTGGATATCTTGCTTTGAAGAATTTCATCTTATCCTGCTTCTTACCTGATTAGGCTGGGAAGGAAATTTTTTTTTTTTTGGAAGTTAGTTTTGGGAATTCAATTACTAGTTGCACATTCCACACGCAGGTTCGAGAATTTGGAGAGTATTGTTAGTGTAATGGTTTTACTATGCATCTGCCTAAACATATGTGACTAGTAAAGTGTTGAATTTGAATTAGATTTTTTTAAATATATTTATGTGAAAAATCTATTTATGTGATTTATGTGAGAGTAATTTATGTGTCACTTACTAACCTTAAACATAAATGTTTCAGTGAACTTTTGAGTAGACTAGAAAACCCTTTTATTTGACCACTTTTAAGGGTAAAAAAATAATTTAAAGGTTTAAAGGGTTGCATACAGGAAGAAAGGAGAATGGAGATGTGAAATGTATTGCACTCCTTTTTACATCTCTTCCTCGAACCAATAGTGTGGTGCTGCGAATTTGTTAGTCGGTTCGAGTGATTTGAAGAACGCTGATGGCGAAAAGGGTTAGTTTTCTTAATCCTTGAATTTCAGTTTTTTTTTTCAGTTGCTTTCTTTTTCTCTCTTTCTACCATCCTTCAAATTCCTAGACCCTCACACGAAGGTAAGAATCTTGAATTCACGAATCAGAAACATAAGTAGCGAGTTCTGGATTTTGAAAGTCTCGGTTTCATTGGTGTTTGATGCGCCTACCAATGGGGACTATTGCTGCTGTTGATGTTACGGGTTTTAAGTTCAAATCTTTAGATTGTTAAAGTGTTTCTGTTGAAGCCTAATAATTTTCCAATGGATACCTATATTTCGGTTGTTTGTTGTATGCATTCCTATTCTTAATTTTTATTTTTTTATCTGCTTTATTTCGCGAATGATATGCGTTTGGGTTTTGAACAATGAGTAGATGACTGTTAATTGAAAATTGAGTAATCAAGACCAGCAATTGTTTTAATGAGTGCAATATAATAAGCGATATACAAAAAAGATTAAAAAAATCTTGTCTGATTCAACATTAATAAATATATAGATCCCGTATCTCACTCTTTATATATTTTGTTTAAATACACATCCACTTATTTAGTTCTCTAATTATCTCTCAATCGGATTTATGGATTTGTCCCTTTCTTCTTAAATACTTGTAAGCTACAGGATTATACCCGTTTGTTACTGCATTTTTGTTTCAATACGAGTATATCCGATTTTTATTCTCGGTTACGGCGAATTAGCGACGGACCTTTAATCCATCGCCATATAAAATCCGTCGGTATCTTGGATAAATCAATACGACACCGTTCTTACGTATTTAGGGACCGACTAGTGTCACTCGCTAATTTTGACGTTAAATACCCATTTCAGCTCCTTTTTCTCCCATTTCCTTTCTTCTCTACGCGTTTTCTCCTCTCTTTTTTTCCTCTGCTCCATTTGATTCGTTGGCCTTCCCGTTTGTTGGTCACCGCTGCTCAGCCATCGCCTTCGCAGATCATTCCTTTGCCATCGACCGTTTGCTACAAAAAAGAGGTCATGGTTTCATTAGTTTAGGGATTAATTAATTGATTTAGGGCTTTCGTTTTTGTTTGTAATTGTACCATGTGTTGAAGAAGCATGGATCTGTTCGTTTTGATTAATTTAAGACTAATTAATTAATTTATAAATTTAGGGCTCAATCCTTTTTTGTTTGTTTTCTCATGTGTTTGGCTAAATCGAGTCTGAATTAATTTAGGGCTTTCAGTTTTGATTGATTGGATTTTTTTTATTTTTTTTTCCCTTTGTGAGTGCTGCATTTTTTTTTATGGTGTTATTATCGCCAAAACATGGTGCAATTGATGTTATTCTCAGATCTGAAACTTGATTGTGCATCCTAGTATAAATATGCATCTGGATCGTTGGGGATTTCAGGAGGACTCTGAGTCATTTGATTGATTGATGAGTTTTTGTTCCAGATATAATTTCCAATCGTTGTGATGTGATAACTCTTCCTGTTTTTTATTCTTTTTCTGTTGTTCCAGACTTTTTTTCATTCATTTGATATTTTTGCATATGCAGACACGCGTCTGTCATGTTGTATGGACATGAGATGAGTAATGATTCGCGTTTTCTGTTTTTTCTGTTCCTCTTGTTTTAATGGAATTTATTATTTTTCTATTTTCGCAACATTCCGTTTCTAGTTTTTGTATTGTGATTGCTTTCGTGTCTGATGACACCGCATCCAATAATTCCTGCTTTATAATTTCATCCAGATTGGGTCTTTGCATTTTTTCGCAGCCATTCAAATACATAGTATGGTGCAATGTTTATACAGTCCCATTGTTACGTGTATGCATCTGTAACATTGAGTTTCTTGGCACGCATTATTCTATATATCATGCTAAAGTTGTCCATTTTACTTTCAGATGACTCGTAGACGTGCACGTGGTTCGTCTGCATCACTTCTACAAGACATTGATTTCTTGGCGATTGATCATAACTTGCCGAGATGCTGGGTCGTCGGAAGGATTCAGTAATTTAATTTGAAACTTGATTTTTTCATTTGTATTTTTATTCTAAACATTTGAATTTATACTTTTTGTTCTGGCTATAATGTTGTGAAGACCTAGGTTGATGCCGAATAATGTTTCAAGAACTATAACAAAAATTTTTAAAAAGGATATCCACATAGATGGAGTCAATTGGAAGGCCGTGCCAGCCGACCACAAGAAGATGTACTTTCAAAAGTTCAAGGTAAATTAAGTATAGTTGTATTCATATTTTATTTTAAACAACGGAAATGAAATGAAGTTATTATTGGTGCTGACATGTTGAACACGCTTTAGATGTTGACATGAGTAATATGTACCATTTGTTATTAAAAAAAAAAATGTATGGTTGCGTGTTGGTGTTGGTGTTGGTGTTGGTATTTCATTTTTTTTTTCCCTCAGGGACTGTTGTCTATATTTAGAGGAAGTGCTGCTAAGATTTGTTAAATATTGGTTTATTTGCAGGATCACTTTAGTTGGGCACCATCCGTTGGGCCTGCTGTTTGTAATGCTTTTATGAAGCAAGCCGCACTGCGGTATAGAGATATGATTACCAGATTCAAATATGCGCCGGGTAACAAAAGACCCAAATGTGTGTCCCCGGCGATATGGGACAAGTGGTTGGCATACTGGAGCCTTCCGGAGGTCATTGCCAAGTCTGAGAAGGCAAGAAAGAACCGGAAAAGTGAGAAGGCGGGACCCGGCACTGGTTGTTCGCGCCATAGCGGAGGGTCTCGCTCTGCCCGTGCCCACGCTCTTGCTTTGGTATGTAGTAGTTTTAAAATTTAACATCAGTTACTTTCATTTTAGTTTGTAGATTCCATAATATATTATTACACAAAAATTTTGTTTGTTTGTGTGTATATTCATGCAGGAAAAGGAGAAAGGACGTGCTCCTGATGCGTACGAATGTTCTATGCGCATCCATAAGAGGAAAGACGGCACGTTTGTGGATGAGCGTGCTAGGTTGATATCTGTGAGTATTTTAGGCCCTTTTATGGTTATGTTTCCACTTTCCAGGGTTAGAAAATGGATGTTGAGAATTTATCGGTTTTCATATGAAAATTGAAATATGTTTGGACGTATGTATATAATAGTTGAAAGTTGTTAGTGGTGGGGGCCAATTTCAATCTTTGTTAAAATGTGAATATTTTTTGAAGGCTTCTGTAGAGGAGCATGCAAGAGCAGCTAGAGAGGTTGGCGGTGATGATGCCATTGACATGACGCAGATATACCGAGAAGTCGTGGCTGTGGAGAGGCAGCGTTTCTTTGGAACCGGGGGATTTGCAGAGGCATTTGTTGATCTTAATTCAATTGCTCGCCCGGCACCAGTCGATGAGGAGGCTCTGAGGCGTCAGGTCGGACGGGAACTGCAGCCGCAGTTCACGCAACAATTGGCAGAGCAGGCTGCTCGTCATCAGGAGCAGTTGGATGCTCAGCGGCGAGATATGGAGCGGCGGATGCAGATGATGCAGACGCAGCTCATGGACCGCCGCCGGGGCCTGCTTCCACCTCCTGGACCGGACGCGTAATTGGTGCATTCTGATTTGGTATTTTGTTGCTGTGGATGTCAATGGTACAAGCATAACTTGAAAGATGTATAGTTTTGCATTGTTTCATAATGCAGGGGCATTTGTTGTTTTCAATAGTTGATTGGTCCTTTGATGTATTGTTCGATAATATATACCTATACCTATTCGATCTCAATTTAGTAATAGAAATTATTTATAATCTGGGGTAGTTTTAATCACTATTTCTTGTGTGATTTGGGAGGAGAAATTTGATCAAATATCAATAAGCTCAAAAAAACTAGAAAAATTAGAAAATAGTGGTTTATAAAAACGAAATCAATTATAAAAGATTAGTTTATAGAAACAAATTATAAATCAATTATAAAAGACTAGTTTATAAAAACAAATAATAAATTGTAAAAAACTTAGATTCCAGTCGGTGATTTCAGTAGTGAGGGATTGTTTGTATGTTTTTCATGGATTAAAAACCATTATTCTCGTTCATCTTCTATAATATTTTTTTTTTAAACTAACATTTACCAATTCTCTATTTGATTCCTCCTTACCTTGGACACTCTCTAGAATTATGTAAAGAACATATACTTTTGGTTTTAGATACACACAAGTGAAAACTCTTTACAAGATTCCTAGAATTTCCAAATGTTTTTAGAATGACGTAGCCAGGATTTTTCGGGGACGAAATAATAAAGTTATATTAATTATAATTTTTTTTGTTAAGGTATTTTGTGTATTAGTGTATTATTGTATATTTGAGTTGGTAAGTAGTTAACATTTTTACATGTTATAATATTATGTTAAAATAAGAACGGATAGAGCATTTTAGGCATAAAGATAATTGATATAGATATTGCATATATACTAAGAGGCCGTGAAATTTTTTATAATTGCTTAAACTATTTCAGTTGAATTACATGTATTGTATTGAGAAGATGATATATGATAATCGAGTTTACAATTCTAGATAACTCGAAATAGAATGTTACTCCCCCGTCTCATAATTAGAAAATGTAGGTAAACTTTAACTTTTAAATCATATTAACAACTTTTTCTTAATATTTGTGAAAGTCAAAATATGCTATTAATTTGTGATAGGGGGAATAGATGATTTTGTGACTGTTTTACAATGTAAACATCAACTAATATTATTTATCATAAATTTTAGAGGTGTCAAGTGAAAACATTATTTGGAATCATTCCATCCTCTCTTTTATCTCATTATTCTATTATTATTACTAGCTTAACAATAGCGCATTTCACGGGATTTGTGAAAAAAAAAATATGAATTAGAAATTAAAAAATATATATTTATAAGAATGTCATGAATTATTCAATTCAAATTCCGATAAACTTAAATGCAAAACACAATCTTTGTCACTATGTGTTACGCGGGATCAGGATTTACCCATCATTCGTTTCAAATTCTAAATATTTTATTTGTAACATGCATTATTTGTTGTATGTGTACTTTGCAAAATTAATAAACATAACATATCTCCCACATGGGTCATATACTACTAATTACACATTCATCACTTTTAATTATACATAATCTAAAATTCTAAAAATATATATATTCACTAAACTATACCATGGGGAAGTGAAGTCTGTAGTTCTATAGAACCAGATAGGGCTCCATTATGGAGCCCTATAAATGACATGCCATTCATGTGAGCCCTTAATCATTTTTTTCTTTTTTTTTTTCCTTTTTTTTTTAAATGCACGGTTGGGTAAATGTCATGTGTTATACAGGGCTTCGTAATGGAGCTCTATCTGGTTTTATAGAAAAATTCGAAGCGAAAGAACTTCTTTACAAATTTCAATCATATGGAGTTGTATATTATTATTATTATTATTATGGTAAGGAGATTTAGTGTATTATAATAACTATGATTCCTACTATATTAAATCAGAAAAATATAATAAAAAGAAAATAAATATAATAAAAAAATATTAAATTAGATAGATACTAAGCATTGGATGATACATAAACAACCAAATTATTTAAAAAATAAATATAATAAAAAAATATTAAATTAGGTAGATTTTAGGCTAGAATAACTCATAAGCAATTGTATTACTTAGAAAATAAATATAAAAAAAAAGAAAATATTTATAAAATAAATATAATAAAATTATTAAATTAAAATAAATATAATAAGATATATTAAATTAATCAATATACTATAAAAGGAAAATATTAAATTAGATATTTATTAAGTTCGAATGACACATAAGCGAACGCAAAAAAAAAAAAAAAAAAAGAAAATTTTAATTTAATAATTTTATTATAATTTATTTTATACAAAAAAAAAAAAAAAAAAAGAAAATTTTAATTTAATAATTTTATTATAATTTATTTTATACAAAAAAAAAAAAAAAAAAAGAAAATTTTAATTTAATAATTTTATTATAATTTATTTTATACAAAAAAAAAAAAAAAAAAAGAAAATTTTAATTTAATAATTTTATTATAATTTATTTTATA
>BMAC01001283.1:233666-284906 GCA_014905375.1 Phtheirospermum japonicum | reverse complement strand
GTAATTAAATAGAAACCGAACATGCTCGTTTGATTTTGCGAAAATCGAATTGTTCTATTTATTAAAGGCAATTAAAACATTGTTTGAATTAATTGATTATAAAATTGGTATATATATATATATATATATATATATTAAATATGTATATAACAATTATATCATATATATATATATAATTGTATATTATATAATATATAATCATATTAACTACACATATATATAATATGTATATATACTGCATGCAATATCAATCACATGCATGCTGTACTATTAAACATTCAACACTGCATGCGTTTAATATATTTTCATGCAAACCAAATTATCAGCATATTAATACATTCACTGCATCACATGCACTTATTATATATATCTTCACTTCATGTTACACACACATCACAGCATATTGAATCTCATACAGCATGCAACAATTACATACCATACATGCATATCACATACACATGCATATACATAATATATATATACTATAGCATGCAGGATACATAATTCAAACCCAGCACACAAATACGGCCACTGTACATCTACAGCACACACATATATATCTATATATATAGAGTCTGAACACACAGCCATACCTTGCACCTCAATATACGGCCACTGTACCTCACGGCGACGGGATGCGACGGCGGGGTAGGAGCGGCGTGGTCGTCGGCGCGACGGCAGAAGGATGGCAGCGGGTTCGGAACGGTGCTGCTCACGCAAGCGGGCTCGGTCCAGAGCGGCGACGAGGCGCTGTGCTGCGATGCTCCACGGCGATGACCGAACGGAGGCGACGTCTCCGACGCGCCGGCATCAGAATACTCCGGCTACGACTCTTGGCAGCAGTGCGGCACGGCGATCGCTTGCGTCGGAACGCGGCGCAGGCTTTGACAGCGGCCTTGCGGATATATATATATATTGTTATATATATTGTTATATATATGTAATTAAATAGAAACCGAACATGCTCGTTTGATTTTGCGAAAATCGAATTGTTCTATTTATTAAAGACAATTAAAACATTGTTTGAATTAATTGATTATAAAATTGGGCCGTCGTCAATTTGAATTCGATTCAAATTTATTTAATTTTAAAAATTTTTGTTTTTCGCTGCGCGACGGTACCCTCGATTCCCAACACTGATGCCGTGGCATCATCCTCGAAATGACGTAGGTAGTGGACAGAAAGATAACTGTTCGTCCCACATGGCATCAACAACGTCCCGAGCAGTAAAAGTGCAATCCCCCGACTGTACTGCACGATCTCCTGCTGTGGTGTGTCATCGTCTATATGCCTGCTCCTGATCCTGAGATACTCACTCAATGTTGAGATTCTCATACGGCTCGCACCTTTCTTCTCCTCCTCAGTATCGACACTCAGTCTTACCATCATCTCGATATAGTCTGCCCAATAGTCCCTGCTCCACTCGAGATCATCGCTGATCATCGGGGCACCTTCAATCGGAAGACCCCAAATAACAGACACATCCTGCAAAGTGATAGTCGCCTCTCACACAGGCAGATGAAAAGTATGCGTCTCGCGACACCATCTCTCAACTAGAGCGGTGATCAAATGACAGTCCAACTTCGCAACTGCTCCGCACCGTGCGACCCCGTAAAACCCCCGGCGATGTAGCACCGACATAACCCGAGGATGCAGACTCTGATGCTCGTCCCAGAAAATATGAGTTACCGCACGCTTCATCCTCAGAACATCATCTATATGCCCACCCGCAACGGTCCTCGATCTATGTAAACCCTGCTGATTCAAGAAATGTGATGCCATCTGCAAGATAAATATATACACACGTACTGTAAGATAAATACATACACACATACTGTAAGATAAATACATACACACGTACTGTAAGATAAATACATACACACATACTGTAAGATAAATACATACACACGATACAAAATGAAATGTTACTTAAGGAATTCATACAACACAGATTATTAATTCAACGTCTGTCAATAGGATAATAAACCGAAATACAACATCAATGTCAATATTACTAATAGAAATCACACAATAATTATTCCTGATAGCGAATTACAACATCGAACTCATGAAAAGATCATCGCCATATCCAATATCAATGTCTGGAACCAGAACGTCCACCGCCCTGTGACGAGCTAGCAACATCTGTCGCGCGGTATTGTTGCCTTGCGCGTACTTGTGGTTGGTCCATTTCGTTGCGTATCCTACTACCCCTGATTCGTCCAACGCTCCACTGCCTCCACGTGTGGGGATCATGAACCAATTCAAAACTTGCCTCATTCCAGTCCTCCGCATCAGGCAATGGTTCAAAAGTCGAGCCAGAGTAAGTACGTAGGTACGCAGCAGTGCTATAGCAGTCTTGGACGTAAACTCGAGGATCCACTCGAAATTCGGTGCACACCTTTATTGCATGAGAGCACGGAAGTCCACTGCTCGCCCACCTACCACAAGAGCATTCCGTGTTCGACAAGGACACTCGAAAGTTCTGGGCACGAATTGATCCATCGACCCGTACGGAAACTTGGGCCATTTGTGCCGCCCAGTTATATCCCGTAATTTGGTAAGATGCCCCCAACTGCTATCTTGACCTGAACACCCCATATATCTTATCTGGCCAAAATTGTTGCATGTTATGGAGTCTCGTCGCGTCTTTCAAACGATCAAAATATATAGGAATACTTCGGGCAAATGTGATTCGAACGATGGTAGTTATTGGTAGCCGTCTAGCACATTTCATCACTCCATTGATGGACTCGGAAATGTTGGTCGTCAGGATGCCACACCGTTTGCCGCCGTCATGGGACAGTGTCCACTTGCTCTTATCAATACCATCCAAGTACGCAAATGCATCCGGATCAAGCGCCTTAATCTGCTCCATTATTTTGTGAAAGACAGTAACCCTGGGTTCTGCTCCAACTTTAAAACACATATCCTTCAAATTCACAGACTTGGCATGCGTATTGAAGTTAGAAGAGACATGTCGCAAACAAAAAACGTTAGAAGAGAATGCCGGAACTTGTTCTAGTGCACTAAGTAATCCGGCATGTCGATCGGAAATAAGACAAACCCCTTCTATGTCGCGGATAATATGTTTTGCAACCATGTGAAGGAACCAATGCCAGGAGCTGTAACTCTCTGAATCGACAACTGCGTAAGCTAGTGGCACGACTTGTTGGTTGGCGTCAACTGTAACTGCCATCAACAACGTGTGCTTGTACTTTTAACCGAAAAGGTTCCATCAATACTGATCACCTTGCGGCAATGTCTGAAAGCCTCGATACATGGGCGAAATGCCCAAAATACAAATCTTAACATATGCACATCGGCAATTTCAGAAGATTTGTGCAGCCACTCAACCACTGTCCCCGGATTGTACGACTGCAAGGCCTCCATATATTTCGGCAAATGCTGGACCGACTCCTCCCACGTCCCGTACACATTTTCACGAGCCCGTCGCAAACCTTGCCATGCCTTGTGATATGACACGTTATAACCATATTCTTATTCGACTGCACTCTGCACATGCAAAGCACCATATAACAGATCTTTCTTGACGTGGGTGGTAATTAGCATAGCAATCATGTTTTTACACAAATTGGGGTGATCTTTACGTGTAAAAGATGCAAGACATCTGTGCGTAGAACCCAATCTAGTGATTACCCACACACCCTTCCGTTTACGAAAACTAGCGCGGAGACACCATCCGCACTCGGGTGATTCGTCGATTACTGGATTCGGAACATCCACATCATTCTCACCAAGTGAACTCGACAAGCAAACAACTTTCCAAACCTTTGGATTGCTCAATACCACTCTGTACACGTACTGAGTAATCTTTGACAGCCCACATCAAATATTTTTTATCTCTGAATATCATGCCCGTTCTCAACACTCCTTCGTCTTTATCGTAGTAGTAGTCCGGTTGAGGGACACCAATAGAATCAATTGGAACGTTTTCATATACGTGATCGAAAAATGGTCTGTTCTGGTACAGTGCCGATCCTCTATCAGCTCGTTTATGGGTTCTAGGACAAGCTCATCCACGGTGGGTTCAAAAGGATTTTCATTTGGTCTACTACCCCCCAACTGAAAGAATTCTTCGTCAGTTTTATGACCATCATCATCTAGTTCATCTAAATTCTGTTCAGAATCGCTTCCTTCATCTGGTTCGAAGCAATCGGCGGGGTAGTTCGAGATCACCGATGGGGGAGGAGCATGATGCTCGGTGGGATTAACATTTGCAAATCCATCATCGTCTCGTAGAATAGATGCATACATGTCATACTCATTGCCACTGGACGCATTCGCCATATGTGCACTTACTTCTAAACCCAAATAAATTTTATTAAATATTGATACTAAAATTAACATATTAACAAATCTAAATTATTCACATAATGAACAATTTCATCACAAATCAATAGTGTTAAATTTCATAAGCAATTAACACCTAAAATTTACAAACATAGAAATTGATATTTATATTGAATAAAAAAATTTCAGAATATATCTATAAACATTGACACTAAAATGGACATATTAACAAATTTAATTATTCACATAATGAATAATTTCATCACAAATCAATACAATTAAATTTCACGAGCAATTAACAACTAGAATTCACAAACATATAAATTGACATTTAATTTGAATAAAAAAAATTCACAACATATTATATAAATATTGACATTAAAATTGACATATTAACAAATTTGATTATTTACATAATGAATAATTTCATCACAAATTAATAAAATGAACAACTAAAATTTACAAACACATAAACACACAATATATATTAACATTTTTGAAATATTATAATTGATGAACACACAATCCAAAAAAACACAATATATATTAACACAATAATCATAATAATATTTATAATGTTGCTGAATTTAAAAAAAAAAAAAAAATTACCGCCGCGCCACTGTTGCTGCTGCTCCGCCGCGCCGCTGCCTTGTGTTGTTGCTGCTGCCGGGAAAATGGGAGAAGGGAAGAAGGGGCAGACGGGAAATGGGGGAGAGAAAGAGAGACAGGCTAGGGTTATGGCCGTTTCTTTCTTCTTTTTTTTTTTTTGCTACGGTTACTTTAAAGTACCGTCTAGAAAGTACCCGGGACGTCTTTGGGAAAGGCGTCCCGACCCAAAAACGCATTCATTTTTGAAAGTGTATTATTTTAGTAATTTTGAATAAAAAAAGTATTATTTATTTAATAAACCCTCGTATTACATTCGTACTTTTATAAATTCGTATAATATTAATTTCGTATTTTTACCGTTATTTGGACCGTAAAAAAAATCTAAAATATACTCGTGTGTGTAAAAAATAGAATTATAATCTTCCCGTATTAATTTGAAACCGGGGAGATAATGACCGATAAATGCATAATAATCAGTTTTTATCCTTACTAAACATCTCTTTATTTGTCAGGACAATTATACCCCTCTCAGTTACGTCCTCCCCCTCCTGCGCAATTTTCTCCTCCAAACTCAAGCGCACACTATCCACACAAAGGATTCAACAGCTCCGAAGTGTAAGATTCTTTTCCCAGATGCCAATGGAGATATTCTCCAAACCTATTATGTATTCAATTTCCACGCACACACAACGTGAAAACCTTGATCCGACGGTCAAATTTTTCGCCATTGCAAAATTTTTCGAGATTTAGATTCTTTGTGGAAGAATAAGGTGCCTCTTGGTCTGAGTTTATGAAATTTGCGTTCGATAATTGGGGTTACTTGAAGACATTTGGAGAATCAGGATTGGGAGTTAGCCTGAACAGGCAAGTAGATGAGTGAGAGCGAAGAAAGCTCCTCAAGGTTTGGAATTTCCAAAAGTTATTGTTTCATTAATTAAATATTTATTTATTTATATTATTTAGCCCAATTTAGCCCATCACTGTGTGAACTTGGATTATACTGTTACTGGGTTTTTGTATATTATTTATTTTCTGGCATATTGTTGACTAGTTGCTATATGTGCTTTTATGTTTTTGTATGAGAATACTAATTAGTATTTGTGATGACAACGGCCGGCGAATGCACGAAGGTGGCTCCATTAGCTGATAAGCTTCTATTTGAATTGGTAAACGACTCTCTGTTCGCTTTCGGTCTCGAATGACAGCAAAACATCGCTGGACAGCGACTCCAAAGAGACCTATAGCTCGGGTTTGCTCCTCGTGACGGGCGGAGGTCACTCAACTCTCTATTGCGGTTGTTCGGGCCGGACTTTGTTTCCTCTCGCTGACAGTTGGTTCGTTCGACCAACAACCAATTCGCATATCGTCTATGGATTTTGTATTTTTAAAACTTGATGAGTCTTAGATTTGTCGCATTGGGATTTTGAATCTTATGATGCTTGATTGAGTTTTCTTGTAAGATTAGTAGTTGATTGGTCTTAATCTCCAACAAGCATTCTGGATAACAATTAACTTCTTTTTTTTTTTCTTGTAATATTGGAATAGGAGAATGATAATTGTACCTTTCCGCAATATTTTTGTCGATTTTCCTTCTTTCGCCCTTCTCGTTTCTTTTGGCCTTTTTAACAGTCAATCTGAGTGATTCTCATACGAGAGTATTATGAGAATCACTTCTTTTTTAAGGTTTCAACACTTGTGTTCACCTTGCGCAGCATTCACCAATAAACTGAAACCATTTATCGAATGGCAAAAAATAGTATGTGTAAATTTAAATAAATTTACATCTTATCTATCGATGCCATGTTACCCATAGCCATTGACACCTCTGGTAGTAATCTGATTAACAAGAATTACTCATGAAACCATTTCGCACCAGAAATCTTACACATGACTTTTTTTCTTAGTAAGAAATGTTTACAAAATCCTTAAAAAAAAAAAAAAAGTCAAATACTCGCTGTTTGAAATTCTCACAAACCCCTCCTTACAATTGTGTAGACACAGACCCCAAGTCTAGAGCCATCAGATGGACTATCAGTATATATAACCTCGACATCAAAAAGTCTTTTAGCCTTCTTGAAAAACGCAGATTCCTTTTTCCACCTCTTCAAATGGGCCATTAAAAACACGATTTTTCTCTCACTCCCCAACAAGAAATACCTCAGCGTCTGAATCAGCGGCTCGTAGAGGTGCTCGTGGTACACCACATCGGACCCCACTATCACGTCATAGTCCCCTCCGCCAACTATTGCCTCCATCTGCCGCTCGTCCCCCCACGAGAGCGCCGCCACCTCGACCGCCCCGCCTTGGAGCTCCACCACCGCGGCGTTGGCGGCGGCATTGAATCTCAGGTTGGGTAGCACGTCGGGGAGGTCGGTGACGGTGACGGAGGCGCCGAGCAGGGCGGCGGCGGCGATCCCGACCAGACCGGTACCGGAGCCCAGCTCGAGGAGGCGGGGGCGTGAGGTGAATAGGGAGGAGAGAGGGGTGGGCTCGCGGCGGCGGTGGCGGTCGAGGAGGGAGACGAGGGTGGCGGCGGCGGGCCAGAGCTGGAAGGCGATGCCCTGGGAGGGGATTTGGCGGATGACTATGGTGGAGTTGATGGATTTGAGGAGATGGGTTTGTTGTGCATGGGTTTCTTCTTCAATGGTTTTGTCTGATGGTGATTGAGACATTTTTGATTGTGAGGCGGCGGATCAGAGTTTTGACATTTAGATGGATCCTTGATTCATGAATAAACCGGGTGCTGCTGGGACTAGGGTAACAAGATTTTGTGAACATGGACACGATATTATTATTATATTATATGTTTGGATTTTGATTGGCTGGATTTTCGCAAGTGGGGGATCGGACGAAAAGAACTGGAATCTGAAAGTGGGTGGCTGTGTTTATTTTTTTTATATGGTAGTGGATATTGGGATGGCAATGGGCCGGATATTAGAGGACCAGACCCGCCCTTTTCATTCACATGTCGGGTCTGGTTGTCCTGTCACAAGTTATGGATTGGGTCGGGTTGATTCGTTATAATATTTTTTTAGTAAGTTTAAGTTTTTTTAATTATATGATAATTATATATATATTACTTAAAAAACTAAATCTAAGCATAAAAGTTAATTAAAAACAATAATAAATTAAGAAATATTAGTATTATATATTTATAAGTTTAATTATAAGYTTTTTTTATCTTTTATTTTGCTTTATAATATATATTATTCATAAAAAATATCATTATAAATATATATATGTTAAATATAAAACTAAATGTAAAAAAAATCTAAATAATTATATGTAATAAATATTTAAAATATATTAAAAAATAAATAATAATGGATGGGTAGGGCCGGGTGCCTCAAACGGCATGGGTCGGCTGTGCTGGGCCGGACATAATTGTCATTCCTAGTAGTGGAGCTAGATTTAGAATATAGAGTTAATTGTCAAAAATATAAATAAGTAATTGTTATGAATAATGAGTAGATTATGTAATAACTATCAATTGAGTAGATATAAAAAGTATAGGAATGAATTATAAAAGTGTTTGAAGTAAAATGAGAATTGTACGTTCCGTCTATAAAACATAGCTTATTTATAGGTAAATTTACAATAGTTTATGACTTCTATTGTTTGGCATCTTGTATCACATGCATTAGTAAATTGTGTTATCTTGTTGTCACATGCATCAGCATCCAAAAGGAAGTTATTGGCATTTTTGCTATCACAAGATATATTATATCCATCAATATATTTATCACACTCCCCCTTTGACATATCATTATAGTAACTTGGATAGTGTGTCACGTTAAAAGCCTTATCAGGAAAATCTTGTGGGACAAAATCATAACAAGGGAAAAAGAGTACCTCACTTGATTACAAGTTATATGCTCAGGCTGCCTCGTTAAAGAATTTATCAAAAAAACACGTGAAACAAAACCATGGTAAAGAAAAAAAAATTACAACCACTCGAGTTCCCCTCGAATCGATAAGGTTAATCATCATTGTAAATCCCGCAAGTGTCGCATCTCTATATTTTGAACATGCTTATTGAATGTTGGCATGGAGAGTGCCTTCGTAAACAAATTTGTCGCACTGTCATATGATTGCATATATTGAATGTTTATCTCTTTATCCTTCTCAAATTCTTTAGTATATGTGAATAGCCTTCAGGGGAGATATTTAGTTATGTCGCTTATAATATATCCTTCCTTTACTTGAGCAACGCATGCAACGTTATCTTCCACCGTTGGGTCATTGTTGAATGGCACTTCGTTTGTTTCGTGAATGTATTGTGTTATGGATTTAAACCATACACATTCTCTACATACTTCATGAATTATAATAAGCTCAGCATGATTCAAAAATGTCGCGACTATCGTTTGCTTTTGAAAACGCCAGGATATTATAGTACCAATGACCGTGAAAACATAACCAGTCTGTGATCTTGTTTTTATGTGTATGTCATAAATAACCTACATATGCAAAACCAACCATCTTGTATTTTGAATAAAATAATCTCAAATTAATCAATTGTTCCTTGGAGATAATGAGAAATCTGTTGATTTCATTCTAATGTCTCCACGTCAGAGATAAATTATATCTTGCAACAGATTGGTAGAAAATGTCTGGTGCAATTAGTAAGATATGAGAGAACCATTTGTACTCAAATATGATACTTCAAGACTAAGTATTCCTTCATCATCTGCACAAGGACAAAATGAGTCTTTTTCAACATTCAAGGTTTTATTAACCATTGGAGTATTAAGGGGATTTGTCTTGTCCATGTTAAATCGACCCTTCTTTTGTATTGGATTGATGTAAAAATATGAGAGATGTTTAAGGGTTGGCCCTAGAAGTTTCGGGTCAACCCTAGCTGGCATTTAGTTACACAGTATGGGCTAAAACCCCCCTTATTTAAGCAGGTTAGAAATATGAGGATCTAACCATAACCTATCGGATTTCGAGGTAAATAGGTTACTAGCCGACTGCAACTCAAACTTTAATAATTATATATTTACATCAAATTCTAAGTTCAAACATATATAAGATTTAACACGTGTATTTCATAATAATATATTTATAATATAATAAAATATATTTACTTTTGGAGAGAAATATAGTATAATACATATATCTTTTTCAAATAAATAATTAAGTATTTATATAAGAGAGATTGCCTCTCATAAGTTAAAGTTATGAGAGAGAGAGAGAGAGAGAGAAAACTATTTCAATTTCTAAATGCAATGGTAACTCATATATCATGGACAACTAGAGAAGTTTAACAGGGTGGTCCCAGCGGGTTTCGAGCTAAATGGTCCAAACTAAAAAAAAACCCTGATTTAAACGGGTCATAATTTATGAGCCCTAACCCTAACTTTATCTGGGTTAAATGGTTCGTCCTGCTGGCTTTAACCCGATAAACATCTCTAACAAAAACTCCACGCTATAAGTGTTCTAATTTAAACCAAGATATTATCTGGTCTGTTCGAGATCTTCATTACAAATTCTCCTTTAAGATATTCAACCGTATCTTGAATTTTATTAGGAGTTCCAATGATATTTAATCATCGACACAACAAACCCACCCGTCGTATTCTCGATAAAAACACACGGACACATATGATCATTCACATATCCAATTTTCACTAAAACTCACGTAGGCAATTACACCACATACATCTGGACTGCTTTAGTCCATACAGTGATCGTTGTAGTTTACTTGCACAAAATTCTTGAGGCTTTAACTTTAATGCTTCAGGCACTTTAAACTCTTCAGAGATTATCATGTAGATATCAATATCCAATAACCCGTATAAATAAGTCGGCACAACATCCATGAGACGCATCTCAAGATTTTTGAAATCGACAAGCTTATTAGGTATCTAAATGTTATGTCATCAATGACAGGAGAATATATTTTATCAATAATCAATTCCCGATTTTTGGGAAATATATTGTTCAACAAGACGTGATTTGTATCTTACAATCTCATTTTTCTCATTTCTTTTTCAAACAATGACCCATTTATACCTAATAGGTTTCACAGCTTCACGTATAACAACAATGGGTCCAAATACCTTTCATTATTCAGCGAATTTAGTTAAGTCTGCTTGGCATCTTTGCGTTTTGTCCGATCGTGTCTCTTTTGACACTCAAATATACATTTTGGTTTTGAATCCTCTCTTTTCAATTTCTTGTGATATGGAATAAGAGAATATGTCGTTAACATTTTTCATTTTGTTTCGATCCCATATCTGTCCATTATTGATGTAATCAATCGAGATTTCATGGTTTTCTTTGCCTTTGGGGCTTCCTTCATTAATATGAGCTTCTTAATATTCTTGCTCCTGTGTTTATTCTGGAACAAATTCATTTATTTAGCTCAAAATCTTTTGTAGCATCAATTTTATTTTGAGGATTTTTTTATCATTGAAACCGACTGATCTTCCACGCTTCAGGCGTGTTTTGGACTCATTTGTCATTTTTTTTTATTAGGTTGACATCTTGGAACTTCAATTAGAGCATGGTCATTTACAATAAGTACACGTGACTTTCTCACTCTATGTGTATCTCTAAATGCATATGATAATTGATTCGCTATATTTTGCAAGTGCACAATGTTTTGAACTTCTAGTTCACGATGCTTTTTGAGGGGATTAATTTGTACATATTTGTGTGTGTTATTCGTATATTTTTGTGTCCTGTTTTATGTGCTTTAGTCAGGTTTTAGTCGTATTTTATCTTGTTTCTCCTTATTTTGCATTTTCTTAACTTTTGTCGTCTTTTAAGTATTTCCCGTATTTTTCTCTTATTTCTTGGATATTTACGTTAGTTTCATTTTTCTTGGTTTTAGAATGGTCGACCAGTCCAAAGCATGTACCCGAGTATCACACCCGACTCGATTTAATGAAAACTGACCCGTACCCATAAAACACAGCCGTCGTTCAACGGTCAATGGGCGCGCCTTTTTTGCCCGCGTCGATCACATTTGTCGTTCGACTAGCCGGGAGTCACCTACCACTGTAGATTAACACATTATCGACGACCAATCAACGCTCACTCTTATCCACTATCGATCGACAGCCAATCGACGGAAGACCATTTTTTTGGCCATTTTTGGTAAAGTTACCATTTTTCCCCCCACTTTCACCCTATATAATCCCACACCCTTTCCAGATGCAATCAGATCTTGGACCCTCTATGGTTTGGAAGCCCTAACTTTTATTTTCATCCCTTTTGTCACCTTCAAACATAAACAATCTTCAAATCCATAGTTAGCTTAACTTGTAGAACTTCAATTAGAATTTAGTTAGCTTAGTTATATTGTGGAGAAGCTTAATGTACTTGATGAAATATTTACTCTTTTAGCTTTCAAGACTTGAAGAACCTTTCTGCTTTAGATAATTTGTAATTGTTGTTCTCTTGCGTCTTCTTTGTAATTTCTATGAATGTTTGAAGAAATTTATTCTCTTATGTGTGTTTTGTAATTTGGATGTTTAAACTCTTCTTATTTTGTTAATGAACTTTTCAATTTCCTCCATTGTTGTTTTCTTGCTCCTTTTCAAGCTTTTTTCCTCTTTTGGTTTAGTTTTAGATAGTTGGTAGTAGAGCAAATGGGTTTAGCCGCATTTGTGCCTGTAGTTGGCTTGTAGTGTAGAATAACTTTTTAAGTCAGTAGATGTGTAACCTTAGCTTGTCTAGCTTGTTTAAGAGTTGTTGAAAAGTATTTTCTCTCCAACGCTTGTGTTTGTTTATTTGTGCATTTAGTTATGAGTTACTAATTTCACTAGCTTTATTATTGTTGATAGATTATGGATTTCTCTATTGGGTTAATTATATTTATACTTGGTCATAGTTTATGTTATTACATTTCTTAATGATTTTTAGATAGAATTTATGGGTCCAGGGTCTAGATGAGTTTAGAACCATCAATTAGTAATTATGGGATATTTAATTGAAAATCGGAATTGACAACCCTAATATGTAAATTAATTAAGTGTTCGATAAATTATCAATTGATCATAGAGACGAATTTGGAACATTAGACCCTCGTTTTATCGATCTTTTCAAATTCTTCGATATCATTTACCGTGGTTTAAATTATCGTCTTAGTTTTTAAAAAATCAGAATCCAAAATTTGATCATGTGTTTCTGCTTTATTTAAATTTTTGTGATTTAAACACAAATCCACTTTCAATTAATCTTTCTCGTGAGACTCGACTTGAGTCATTCCACCGCACTACGATCGACCCCATTTTCTTGCGAGAGATCCTCAGAATATTTGTTAAAATAGTACATTCGAGATCACTTCAAGGATCAATGTGCAATAATGATGATACCATATTTGATCACTCACCATTTGTTTCACTTCCCACCTAAAGATGGAAACTCCACTTCATTAAAATGACAATCAGCAAAGCGAGTCGTGAAATTGTCACTTGATTTTTTTTTCAAGATACTTGATTACAGATGGCGATTCATATCCGGTATAAATCCATAATCTTCTTTGTGGTCTCATATTTGTGTGTTTTGGTGGAGAGATTGGTACATATACAGCACAACAAAATACACTATGATGGGAAAGATCTAGCTATCTCCCGGATGCCAGTTGGAATAAGAAGTATTTAAGATATTCACTTGGTGTAATGAGAATTAGGGTTGCGACATGAAAAATGGCATCACCCCGTACAGAGATAGGGAGATTTGTTCTCACCATCAATGGTTTGGTGATAAGATATAGTCGCTTAATTAATGTTTCATCCAAACCATTACGTGTATAAACATGAGCTACCGGGTGCTCAACGTCAATACCAACTTCCATATAATAATTATTAAACGTTTGAGATGTGAATTCACCAACATTATCAAGTCTAACTTTATTGATCCTATAATTTGGGAATTATGCTCTCAATCTGATTAAATGGGTAATAAATTTGGCAAATGCCATATTGCGAGTTGATAATAAATATACATATGACCATCTGCTACAAGCCTCAACTAACACCATAAAATATATAAATGGTCTACATAAGGGTGGGAAAAAAATACCGAAATATCGTATTTACCATACCGAAAAAATAACGAAAAATACCGTATTTTTGGTATACCGTGATATTTGGTACGATACGGTATCAATACCAAAATATTATGGTACGGTATCGGTATGCGAGTAAAAAAAATTGGTAATTCGGTATATACCGAAATACCAAAAAAATATTGATATTTCGGTATATATATACCTAAATACCAAAAAATATCGGTATTCGGTATAAAATCTTTGTAATTTGTTTTTGTTGCATTCGGTATGGAACGGTATAATACCTATACCGTCCATGAACTTGGCATACCGATATTTTTGGTACGGTACGGTATGTGCCGTGTAATTTATCGAAAATTCGGTATGCCAACGTTCGGTATACCGACATATTCCGTACGGTATCGGTATGAAATTTTAGGTATATGTTGGGTACGGTATCGGTATCGGTATGGACAAAAAAAATCGGTATACCGTACCGACCCAACCCTAGGTCTACAGTGGAGAACAAGGCCACATATATCATCATGAATTATTTCTAAAAACATTGGTGATTCATTTCCAACCTTAGTTGGTGATGGTCTTATTATCAAACTACCCAAAGAGCAAGCTACATAAGATAATTCTTGAGGTTGAAAAATCCTCTAGTTTCTCATTGGATGATCATCTGAATTTATGATAATCTTTCGCATCATTATTGAGCTAGGATGTCTTAATCGTTCATATCAGATTTTAAACGGTACAGTAAACTTAAGGTTTACTGTAATGATTCAAATATCCTTATAATGGTGTATTAGAACCTAGATGATAAGGCTAGTAACTTTTCCAGCACACACTTACTTCTATGAGTATTTGAGGTAATACAAAGATATTCATTCTCATTCATAGTTTCATCATGATATCCATTCATATAAATATCTTTGAAACTTAATAAGTTTCTTTTGGATTTTTAAGAAAAATTGCATCAGTTATTGTGAATTTTGTGCCTTCGGGCATTAAGAGATTTGCTTTTCTATATCCCTTGGTTATTCTTACACACACAGTATTGTATTAACTTTCACTTTTTCGATTCTTAAATGAACAAAATACTTCTTCTATTTAAGTATGGTATGCGTTGTTGCACTATCCGCAAGATAAAATTCGTCTTCTTGAGTTTTGGATTGAAGCATATTTGTGATCTACTTTTATAAGAGAAACCAATGTGACCAACTTGTTATTATTTCAAACCATCGTTGGGAAATTACTCATACAAAAGATAGTTCATTACTCACTAAGAAAAGCACTCGTGCTAAAACACATCACACAAACACGCATACATGTAAGAAACACTCATACGGAAGATAACGACACATAACATTCATGTAGTTTGAGAATCATTCATGGAAGAATCTTCTACAAACGATCATTTTCATCTTTATGACTCACCACCACATAATCCACATCCACATAAGTTGCTTGAGGTCATAAGGGAGATTATTAGAATCACTTGTGATAAAGTTTATTTCAATATTTTTTTATTTTTCCATTTTTGTTACTTGATGAAGATCAATAAAGTGTTTCGGTGTACGGCATATGCTGGCCCAATGACCTTTATACCACACCCAAAATATCCATCACCCTTTTGTCATTTTTTCACATTGATATTATCATTTCCATGTTTTCCCTCCATGTTTGCCTTCTTATAATAAAGCTGGAAATATCTTTCTTGTCCATGGACATAATTATGACCACGACCAAGGCTCGAACCATGTCCATGATTGTATCTCGGATCATGTCATATAATATGATTAGATAGTGTCGCGTTCACTTCAGGGAATGACGCAGAGCCAATGGGGTGAGATTTGTGGTTCTTCATTAATAGCTCGTTATTTATTTAGTAGGAGAAGACATGAGATTAGATAAAATATTTCTTAAAGCCTCTCTCGTTATATTGTTTCTCAAAGATCATGTTCGAGGCATGAAACATGAGAATGTATTTTCGAGCATATCAATATTCGTGATCTTATCTCTACATAGTTTTAATTTGAACTAACCGAGAACATGGCCGAATTGCACTCGCTAACAAGTTTAAAATACTGGAAGCGAAGTGTGTTCCATTCATTATGATCCATTGGGAGGATTATTATTTCTTAATGATCATATCATTCTTTTAATGATTTCTAAAGACTAGCAAGATCTTTGATCATAAGATTTCAATTTTTAATCCTTTATGGAGATGGTGGTGAAGGAAAATCATGGTCTTTGCTTTATCTTGGCTTTATGCCTCATTTGATTCGTTTATTATTTCACCAAGATTTTTGGCATTCAGATGGATATCAGCATCAAGGACCCATGATAAGTAATTAAGTTCAGTGATGCCAAGTGCTTCAAATTCGAAATTTACAAGATTCGACAGTCGGAGAAACTATATAAAAATGAACACAAATATTATAAATATTTTGGTACTTAGAAAGAACAACATAAGAGTTTTTAAAAGATGTAAGCATACAAAATTACATCTTTAAACTTATCAAAAAATGTTAACATGGAATAAATAAAGTAAAGGCTGATAATGTAGATTAAAAACTCACCGTGTTGTAATTTACAATAAAGGTTAGTATGGTAAGTGTAATAACTACTATATGTTTTATCGAGGAAGAAAAGAAGAACTGAAATTGAACAATTCGAAAAAAAAAATTGAGCAAAAAACTTGGTAATCATCAACATTTAACTTAACATCTTTAAGATATATGGGTGATATTCATGAGTAGATGAGTAAATCTGAGTGGATTTGAGAGTAAAATGAAGGTGATTTATAAAATGAAGACCACTATTACTAGCCGTCAGAGGAGGGAGATGGATTGTAATCCTTTTTAGTGTATTAGTGCTTTTGATTAAAGATAAAATAAAAATATTTCTTATGAATTTATTGATCAAAAAAATATACAGTTTTCGATGCATGGTATAGTGCTATTTAATTGTTATATAAAATTATTATATTCATACCACACTTACTCAGTAGACCTTTCAAGTGGGTGCTTAAGATCAAGATAAAATTAAACAACAAAAGAAAATAGGCGGCATAGTTATCCATAAATATATATTGTTTATAGCTCGAGGTTATATCTACTCAAGTATTATCATCCATATATAAAGTCATGTATCGTCATTTCACCAAAATTATAGATTGTGGTAGAGCCTCCTTATTTATAATTATGGAGATATACGAAAATATATTGGTATAGTGATATACAAGAAATATATATGTAAAAGGTTTAAAGTTTGGAATGCTTAAAATCTAGAGTGTTCGTGTTGATAACATTATGGATAACGAGTGTATTATGCCATAACTATTATTTGAGAAGATATAAGAACATAAAGATGAAGTATAAGAGTGATTGAAGCAAAGTGAGAATTGTGTATCCCGTTTATAAAATATTAGCTTGTTTATAAGTAAATGCACAAGAGTTTGTGACTTCTATTATTTGGCATCTTCTATCACATGTATTAGTAAGCTTTGTCATCATTTTGTCACATGCATCAGCATCCCCAAAGAGATATTGGCCTTTTGCTATCACATAATGTACTATGTCCATCAATATATTTATAACAATTATATCTTAATTTGTGTGGGTATATTTATAATTGTGCTTCGTATTAAAATATTTGCAATAAGGTTTGGAACATGTCGAGACGATCAGACCTTAAGCATGGAAGTGCAAACGTAAAATGATGTTCTCAAATTATAAAGTGATAACAAAAATATATATTTGACAAATTTGATACAAAACCAACGTATTTTCATTTATTTAGCATAATAATAATCATACATGCAAAATAAATAGTAAAATAACAATCGTTTGAGCCTCTTGAGCTTTTATTATAGAATTGTTACCATTTGTCTTAGTTTTTAAAAAAAAAAACACTAAAAATAATAAAAATTTGTCACATATTTAAAAGGTCAGTGCTTTTCCGCGCATATATGTCATCTAAGCACGATGTTCAACAAGAAAGTTGATTGTCTTTTTACACGCATACACACTAGGTGGGAAAATTCTCCCATACCTAGAAGGCCACTACAAAAAAACAGCAAATTTTCGAGGGATTATCCGAGGGAAAATCGAGGGAAATAAAAATCACTCGGTTTTTTCCAAGGAAATTACATTCCCTCGAAAATCAGGGCGCCAAATGTTCCCGCCATATTTACCGAACGAAAAACCGAGGGATGACCGACGGGAGGTTTTCCGAGGGAAGTATTCCCTCGGAAAACCGAGGAATATTCGATCTTAAAATACCAACGAGCATGTGCGTGCCCTCACGTGTCGTGGGGTTCGACCAACAACAAGATACGATTGATCGATGAACTCCTTCGGTTGGAAACGTGAAGCGACGTAGCGTCGTGATTTTTGATATTGGAGGAGGTGTGCGTCTCGTCGTTGTGGAACCACGGGGGTCGGACGTCGATCGTTTAGTGCGCGTTTTCTATTTTTTTTCGATTTTATATGAATAATGAGAAAAATCCGAAAAAATAGTAAAAAATAGAAAAAAAACTCGAGAAACTACGACCGGGGCGGGGAGGGGTGCGCCTCGACGACCCGGAAATAAACCCTATTTTTTTTTCTAGTTTTTTCTCTTTTTTCTATTTATTTGAATTTTTTTTATTTTTTGAAATTTCCGAGGGAATTTGAAAAAATCCCTCGGAATTCCGAGGGATTTTGAATTCCCTCGGAAATGTCAAAAAATAAAAAAAAATCCAAATAAATAGAAAAAAAGAGAAAAATCGGAAAAATAAAACCGATCCTATCATCTTAGGCACGTGGGGTGGTTTTGACCCCAAATTCGATCTTAAAATACCAACAAGTATGTGCGTGCCCTCACGTGTCGTGGGGTTCGACCAACAACAAGATACGATTGATCGATGAACTCCTTCGGTTGGAAACGTGAAGCGACGTAGCGTCGTGATTTTTGATATTGGAGGAGGTGTGCGTCTCGTCGTTGTGGAACCACGGGGGTCGGACGTCGATCGTTTAGTGCGCGTTTTCTATTTTTTTTCGATTTTATATGAATAATGAGAAAAATCCGAAAAAATAGTAAAAATAGTAAAAAATAGAAAAAAAACTCGAGAAATTACGACCGGGGCGGGGAGGGGTGCGCCTCGGCGACCCGGAAATAAACCCTATTTTTTTCTAGTTTTTTCTCTTTTTTCTATTTATTTGAATTTTTTTTATTTTTTGAAATTTACGAGGGAATTCAAAATCCCTCGGAATTCCGAGGAATTTGGATCCCTCGGTTTTCCGAGGGACTCGTTTCCCTCGGAAAGTTTGCCCTAATTAAACAGCGGTCGGAGCCCGCTGTCTCTCCTGCGTTTTCAGAAATAACAGAAAGAAAGAAAGAGAGAAAGAAAGAGAGAAAGAGAAAGAAAGGTTGCCGTGAGCGTGAGCCGCCGCCCGTCAGCCACTCTGCCGTTAGCCGCCGCCCGTCGCAGCTGTCATTTCACCTCGCCGCCAGGAGAGAGCTCGCCGACGTCCGAGAGCTCGCCGCCCGTCGCATCACTCCGCCGTCTGAGAGGTCTGCCGCCCGCCGCCGTCAGGTTCATGTTCATTTATTTTTTATTTTTGTATTTTATTTGTTTTAATTTTTATTTAGGGTTTTAAAAAGCTTGTCGTCCGCAAGCCCGTCGCCGACCGCCCGTCGCCGCCCGAAGCCGCCTGTCGCAGCTCGAAGACTGCCCGTCCACAGCCCGAAGACCGCCCGTCCACAGCCCGAAGCCGCCTGTCAAAGTATTTTTTTTTCAGTTTTTTTTTATTTTTTTATATTATTTCAGATTAATTTGTAATTATACATAGATTTGTGGTTTTAATTTATGTTTTATATTTAATTTTAGAATTAGGGTTTAACAAGAATTAAAATTAAAACAAAAAATTAAAAATTAATAAAAAAAATTAAAAAATTAAAAATACCGAGGGAAAGTTCCCTCGGAATTTTGAAAAATCCGAGGGAATGGGACTCCCTCGGAAATCCGAGGGGAATGGGACTCCCTCGGAAATCCGAGGGAAATATTTTCCCTCGGAAATTGAAAAAATTCGAGGAAAATGTACCCTCGGATTTCCGAGGGATTGTCCGGTAATGGTTCTGAGGAAAACAATCCCTCGGAATTCCCTCGGTTTTGTAATTTCGAGGGATTTATTTCCCTCGAAACCGATTTCCGAGGAAGGTTTTTTCGAGGGAATTTTTCCCTTGGAATTTCCCTCGGTTTAACCAAAATCGAGGGATTTTTTCTTAGTTCCGAGGGAAAAATCCCTCGAAAATTTTGAATTTTTTTGTAGTGGGCGCCTCATCGTGCCTTTTGGAATATTGATTTGTAATCTTGTACTCCTTCAATTTATTTTTAATTTTCGTTTCAAATTTTATTTTAAGACTTAAGGAATATAAATATTTAAGTAGTAGACCATCAATTAATAATATTCCTATTGTATTTATCTTCCTCTATTTCCTTCTAATAATTTCACCACCTAAATTTATTTATATGTTTTGAAATAAGTGGAATAAAGCTAGAATAAAGTGGTAAAAAGTCCTAAATTAATATTTAATTTGAAACAAATTTGAGATTCTAAAACGACAATTAATAGAATTCGGACGGAGTACTGAGACTATCGAGTTAAAAAAAGGCTTTCAAAGACGGTTTTGAGCATAATGCTTACGTCGTGTGTCGGAGTTCAATCTATTGATTAGGTAAGTTTTTCTTTCCTTTTGAAAATTGGATATTTTAACTTTAAAGAGTCTCTCAAAAATAGTCTCTTCCCATATTTTCTTAAACAAAATGCTGAAGTGGTATGCAGAAAAGTCTTCGTAAAATTGTAGATGTTGTTAGGTTGTGCTAGAATTATAAGAAGATAAAAAGTCTTTTTATTTTGATGACATTTTTTTCTTATTTTAATTTAAATAATTATGCATATATCCTAACCAAGTTTAAGAAGAAATACTTGATTGATAATATAAATGCAAAGTAATAAGATCCCAACTAGGTCCCATGGTCTAGCGGTTAGGACACAGGACTCTGAATCCTGTAACCCGAGTTCAATTCTCGGTGGGACCTTTCTCTGAACTTTTTTTTTCCTTCCCTTTTACCTCATTTTTCAACCTTTTTTCTTATTATAATAATAAGGAATCAATTTGTCAATTATTAATCACTAATATATTTTCCATAGTCCTTGAGAATTTTTAATGACCACTAGTTGTAGATTTCTTCATAAATGGTCTGAAATTTGAGAAATAAATCTTGAACCTGAAATATAAATAAATTCAACTTTTAAAGGGCCATAAGCCTATGACGAGTCAACAATTCTATAATAATATTTTTAGTAGTGCCAAACCCACAAAGTATTAGAAGTATGACTTAAGAGTTTAAATAATAAAAACACTAAATTCTCATTTAAATTTATTCGAGAGTCGTGTTATACCATAATTTATTGTATTATACTTACATCGTTCGATAGTCCCGTGTATAAGAAGTTATTTGTTAATTTCTATAATTGTAAATAGTGTCCAAATATTTTTAGACTGTGCCTAATCCGTAAAATTTGATAGGTTCTAGCTCTCAGCTTAACTTTTTTCCCAAGCCATGACACTTTTTTCTGCTTATCAAACTTAAAACCAGCTTGTCTTGCACAACAAGTCGATCAAAGTTATATATATACATATATAAGCCTAGGAGCTACAAAATTATAAATATAAGCTGAAATTAATTTGCTTTTTTAATTTTATTCAAACTCTTCTCTCTCTCTCGGTAAACAACTTTTCCTTCAACTTATTTATGGCTTTCATTAATTTGCTGCTTTAATTTTAATTATTTGTTCTTGTGACCTGCAGGTATATTATTAAAAGGACTATAAATATATATGGACCAGAACGACGCCGTTTCGACTCCAGTCACAAAATCTTGTTCGAAGAGGCAATATGATGAACATAAGAGCTTTTTGTGCAACCTGAAGAATCACTTTCAGGAGTTTATCGACACACCCATGAAAGATCACAAGGAGTGCTTCAAACTGACATGGGAGAAGGTAATAATTAATCAATTTTAATTATGCACCTTCTCTAATTTTATTCATCTCCATGATTGGTAAAATTAATGTTACTAATAATAAACTATTTGTTAGGAATATTAGATCAGTTTGTTGTTGGTAGTCCACCTGAATATTTATCCTGAACAACATTGTTTACGATTTCATAGAATAAACTTAAAGAAAAAAATTAGACGATTGTTTAATTTGTTTCAAGTAGTGCATATGTGTAGGACTTTTTATGTTTTGATTTATTTAAATTTTAACTAATCGACTTTGATTTAACTTCAATTGATGCAGATGGTTGATAAATTTTCACCAAAAACTACTTCACCTGAGGAAGAGCTTGGAAATCACAATACTGATCTTCAGCCAGCTTCAAGAAACTAGCTAGACATCATGGATTTTTTATTTAATTTTTTAAATATATATATAGTTTGTAGCAGATTGAAATTCAGTAATTGCTTGCTTTGTTTTTCTTTTTGGAGTTGCAGATAAATTGTTAGATATTGATTTGCAATTCTTGTCTTGACTATTTATTAGCTATCTAATATATCAGTCTTTTAACATCATAGTGCATTGTGTATGCCCATATATATATTATCATATGGGCCAAACTCTTGTTTAAGCTTTTCATATTTAAAAAAAAATTAACAAATATAATTATTGTTAAAAGTTTGTCTAAATTTTAATTGAATCAAGAATTGTATTTATCAATTTTGATTATTTGAATCTGAGTAGTGAGTAGTTCGATATTTTTACACACGTTATTTTCTAACCATTTAACTTTTAAGTTTGAAAATGTAAAATAACCAAAATTCCACGCTGCAATTATTTATGTCTCTTTTACAATTTAATTATTTAAATTATTAGTAAAAACAAAAACACAATCAACCCTCAATGGAGGAATAGTTTACCAATAAATTCAAGTGTCTCTTTCTATCTCTTTTTGTTTCAAATTCCGAATTTAATTTAAATTTATGTTGTTTTAGCGTGCTGGTTGGCTTGTGACAAAATGCCTGGGGGCATGACATTCAAATTGAATCATTTGGATATTAATTATTATTATGATTGGAGTTTAGTTTTCGAATTTGTTGGGTGGTTGGGGATGGTGAAAATACATGCAGTCAAGCTGTTTGACGAAATTCCTGTGTGGGTTTTCATTCAAATCTAATCATTTCGGAAGTATGAGATCTCGGTTGGTTTTATGTTGGTAATCACATATTCTATATTGGGGCTGCGTTTGCAAATCAGGATGGGACAGGATTGGGGGGATATCCCAGGGAATTCGACGTTTGCAAATTGTGATTGAGGCCCGCGCTCGTAGTCCCGGCCCGGTCATTGTCCCTTACGCATCTGATACTTGTATCCCTCCTCGGACCGCATGACATATTTATCAAGCTTAAGAGAGATCAACGTAATTACTGGGCTGCCCTCGGGGGTTGATTTCTTCTGCCCTATTTACCCTCGGGTGTGATTGTAATTACGATGGAGCCCAAATAAATACCCACTCCTCCTCATTTGTTTAAGACACGGAACCAGCCGCGGCGCTTGAGGGAAACCCTAAAATTGCTCGTCGCCAAATCTGAGGCTCTTGCAGGTATGACCACCTCTCTCTCCGTTCTCTCATTTCTGAAATGTTTCCCTCCGTTCTCTCCTATCGCGTAAAACAAGGGAGACTATCGATTTTTGTCGAGAGGTTGGGAAATGAATACCGGACTTCAGAGTAGTTCCTGGTTAATCTATCGTTTCTATGGTTAGATGAATCCTTGTTCTATTTTCCTGGTTAATTAGTAAATGGCGTCTCAATTGTTCTGGTTGCAGGGTATCGTTCCCAAACCCTAGAATTCTTGCGAGGATTTGGCGGCCTGGGTTGGTGTCATTGCTTTATTTCTTCAGGAATTGAAGGTTCAAACTCACTGAATGCCTGTTTTTATTGATTTGATAGTTTTTGCCTCGTTATTATATGGTAATTCTGGGAATCGGCGATGGAATTTTTTTATCTTATATGCATAATATTCATCTCTTGCTCCTGTCATCGTGAAATCAGTTAGTTGCACTTTGTTTATATGTCCTCTGCGGTAGTTGTGATAAATAAATGTGATATTAATTATTTTATCAAACTGCTCAAAGTGAATGTAGGCTACAGCAATTGCAGTGTATTAAATGCTTCTATACAATTTTTTTGTGATGTTCTGTGAACTATTAAGTGATGGATGTTTATACGACTGTGGACTAGTCAGATACTCATTAGTGTTTGAGTGCATTGCAAATCAATTGTCTGTGCATTATGTGTTGTGGTTGTTTTGGTAAAATATGTGATATATATTGTGAGCTCAATTTAAAAAACTCAGCCCCATTACGCGATGTGTATTATCGTCATCGATAGATACGACTAAAGTTATGTACTTCGTGGGCTGTTAATCATATACTGCGGACTATTAATTGAGATAAATATTTATCATAATTGACAACGTCGAGTTAGGCAATAAAATCATGGATTGCAATGAGGATGAGGTCGAGGTAGTCCTTATCGTCGAGCGTGTGTTAAAATTGATGAACATGTTTTTCATGCTAATATACTTTTCACAATTTACACCTCACGTGCCCTGTCGTAAGCGCCGTCGGCCCCCTGCATGTGTGTGCGAGCCACTAGCTGTGCGGTTACCTCAACAGATTAAGCACTTGCGCCGTCTCATGACGTAAGTGACACAACCTGCATTGAACAACTTCGGATGGATAGGAATGTATTCGGGAGGTTGTGCTACCTCTTAGAACATCTCAGGGGTTTAGCACCCTCGCGGGATGTGCTCATAAGCGAGCAGGTCGCTATTTTTCTCCTAATCCTCGCCCACCATTCAAAAAATCGCGTCGTTAAGTTTGCATTCCTGCGGTCCGGACAGACTATAAGCAAGCATTTTTACCTTGTACTTCGAGCTGTCCTACGATTATATCCAGTCCTGGCAGTTGCACCAAACCCAATCGACGAATCATGTACCGACGGAAACTGGAAATGGTTCAAGGTAATTTAATGTACCTTGTACACCAATGTTTTAATTTCTTGTCTAAATGCTCATAAATTCTTAGCATACGGTAGTAGGTGATTTATAATTTGGTTCAACTTGTTCGCTATTCAATCAAACTGCAAGGATGCCTAGGGGTCCTCGATGGAACGTATGTCCCCGTTCAAGTACGGTTAAGGGAAAAGCCACGTTATCAAAATCGGAGGGGCGAGGTGTCCGTAAATGTTCTTGGTGTATGTGACCTTCATTTGAAATTCAATTTCGTCCTCACGGGTTGGGAAGGTTCAGTAGCTGACAGCTGTGTTTTAAGGGATGCAATCACCAGGAATAATGGGCTGAAAGTCCCAACTGGTAATTTCTTAACATCGATAATTTACCTGTGGGGCTGCTTCAATTCAAATAATTTAAGCAACATTCGGAAGAGTATAGTCCCGAATCTGATCATTCAAATTTTTACCAAATGCGGGAAACTACTATCTATGCGATTGCGGTTACACAAATGGCCTGGGCTTTCTTGCGCCGTATAGGGGTGTTAGGTATCATCTAGATGAATGGTCGGATGGTCGCGATGGCCCTCAGAACTATAAAGAACTATTTAATTTACGGCATGCGAGGGCTCGGAACGCCGTTGAGAGGTCCTTCGGTATACTGAAGAAGCGTTGGGCCATCCTAAGGACTCCAGCATTCTATAACATCGAAACACAAAATAAAATGATAATGGCATGCTGTTTGGTTCATAATTTTATTCGGGAATCGATGGCCGTGGACCCGATGGAATACTTGGTTGACGAACACGATCTTCAGTTGACATCCTCAGAGGTCATCCCTGAGGATTACATTGACCAAGTGGAACCTACTGAAGCTTGGACAACCTGGAGGGACACGTTCGCGTGTTCCATGTACGAGGAGTATCGCAAGGTTGTCTGATTATGTGCGGACATATTGTACAAACCACGTGAATTGAAACTGGATATCTGACTTCATGATTGTCTAGCACTACATGATTGATCTTATGAAATGTTATTCTGAGTTTTTATTCTAGTCACATTCTGACTTTCCCAGCTTTTAAAAATTAAATTGAGTTCATGCGCAGCACTTATTCAATTTTTGGTGATTCTATTTTTCATGTTGTATTGATATATTCAAATAAACATCAATCATTCAAATCTCTATTACCCGGTTGTACCATTGATATAGGCTCGTCAAAGCATATGGAATCGTCAGCCATGACTGTCAAAACATCATCGGGTCGTGCTAGTCGAAGATCATGGAACTTCGAAGAAGAAACGGTCCTTGTAGAGGGATTGAAGGATCTCCTGTTACGAGGTTGGAAGGCGGATAATGGTTTCAAGTCCGGTTATGCAATGATACCTGAGAAGCATATGCAACAGCATTTCCCAGGGACGAACATCAAAGCAGAGCCACATATCACCTCCAAGATACATGTTTGGAAAAAGAACTATGCTTCTCTTAGCATGATGCAAAGCCGTTCCGGATTCGGTTGCAACGATACATCAAACACAATAACCATTGAAAAGGAGGAGCTCTGGTCCGATTACATCAAGGTTTGTGGATGTATGAACTTATGCGATCACTTAGTAGCTGTTGTTTGAATGCTTGAAGTAGACAAAAAAGAACTTTTTAACCGTGTTTATCTTTTCCTTAAAGTTTGACCCCAACGCGAAGACAATGAGGTACAAGACATGGCCATTCTTCAAGCATTGGATAGACATTTTTGGGAAAGATCGGGCTACAGGTGAAAACGCCCAAGGATTTGCTGACACGGTGGATGGAACCCAAACAGACTCTCAACCAGACCCTGCATGTGGAATGAATACTCAGCCGGTGCAGGTGGGGGAGGAAGAGTCCGGGGGATTTCGTGTTGACGATCAATCGGGTACGCAAGGTGAGAGCAGCTCGATTTCGAAGAAGAAGAAGATTAAGAAACGTAAGGCAAACGACGTAGTGGAAGAGCGTTTTCTTGATTTGATGGAGAATTTTTTTGCGAAAACCGAAGGTCACTTACGAGATTTGGCTCAACATATTAGTTTTCAACAAGATGCGAAACAACAACGAAAGGCCGTGTTTGATGTCCTAAACCAGATGCCCTTCTTGTCTATCGAGGATAAACTGACCATTTCCAAGCTGCTCTGCAAGAACAATGAAGATTGTGACCTATTTTTCAGCATATCCGATGAGTATAAGGACGTAATGGTTAAGATGATGCTCAAGGGACGTCTGTAATGTTCTTATTTATGGGTCTGGATTCATTAGTTTGTGACCCATGTATAATGTCTAAATGTTGTGCCCGCTTGGCCGAACCTTTTTTTTTTCTTTATTTTTTTTTTATTTCTGTTTGTTTTTGGACTTAGTTTGTGGACTTTATTTTGATTTACGCGGTTTTGGACCCATGTATTCTCCTCTTTTCTTCCCGTTTGTTTTTTGTCACCCGTTTGTTTTTTGGACTTAGTTTTAAACTTGAGTTGGTGGATCAATTAGCATCAAGAATCATGTTTTGAATGTGGGCCATGTACTAAGCCCATTGGGCTGGGAAGGTCTTTGCTTGGGATAGTTTGCACAGCTCGTTTGAATTTGTGCAAGTAAAATTGGCAGTGATTGGCCAATTCTAATGGAATGAATGCGGGTGGTTGGCATAATAAATATGGTAGCTGGTGGTTCAATGCAACTACCACAATTAGTAAATGCATCCGGTCCCCTACTTAAACATGGGACACCAACCAAAACACAACACTTTCGGAAGAAATAAAACAAGGGAGTATTAAATTGGCGAAGGTAGATTTATCATTTTTGCTATTTTTGTCATGCAATCTATGAAAACGACCGTTCCTCTTAATTTCCGTATACCTTTGTTTGGCGCAGGTAAAATTTGGAAATGGTGCTTACCTGAAACCAACGCGTGGCTGCTATGTGGCATGGTCCAATATGGTGCGTCGACGAGGAGCGAAGGTGCCATGAGCTCTTTTTTCGAAATCTGCAAATCCAAGAGTCGCATCCACGACAAGGACGTCTTCAATAGCATTTGGTCCGAGCTCGCGGCGAGTCTGTCCGAAGCAATGGAAGAGGAATTCACCATTGAAGAAGTGCGATCGAAAATACAACGGCTGCGGACTCATTTTATCTCGTTCTTACGCTGGTCTGAACTCCCTGGAATACGAGTTGACTGCCAAACGGGTGATGTTCACGTCACTCCTAACTACCATGCAAACATCGGCCAGGTTCATTTTTTTATCTTACGAATTATGTCTTCCTTTATTCAACCAATCTAGTATTCATTTTTTTGTTTTTTTCCGTTCAGGAATCGAACAAACAGCGACACTTTCGTATGTATGGATTCCCACTTTTTGAACAATGCAATGAAGTTTTCGTAACTAGGTTTGCTGCCAAGATCGACTTTGGACTCGACATAGGGGATGGCCCCGGTGCAACTGCCGACAATCCAATGGTATTCGATGACTCGGGGGCTGATGTGTCCGACCCTTTCTGGGACACGGAGAGCGAGAGTTCTAGCATGTACTACCTCGACCTATTTTCGCGAGATGTTAACCATGCCGGACGTGGGGGCCCTCCGCCTGAGTCCGATGCATCTGACTCAGACAATGGCGGTGGAGCGGGTAGCTCCACTGTGGAGAAATGATGTGTTTCACCTTGATTTCCACAACCATCTATTTTTTATTACCGCATGCTTAAACATCATTTTTCGATGCACCATTTCATAAACTCGATTTGGTGGAGTTCGGTAAATAAAGTTGTGTTAAGCTTAGGTTTTGGGGATCACTCACGTTATGATTGTAGGATGTTTTCTAGTTCCGTCGTCTTTTTCTTCCTTTTTTATGTCTTATCTTACAAACCGGTTTGTATGACCGTTGAAGTCGCAGTTGTTTTCAATCCTTCTGAAAAAACGTTTGTTTGTTTAATTACATTTGCTAGTACCATTGACAAACACATGACTAAACAAGCATACATAATGGTTCATCTTACATTGAAAAATACCATTCATATGGAAGGAGACAATCATTCATATCGGAGAGGTCCAAGATAGTAGATCTGTCTTCTATCCAAAACCAAAACAAAAAACAAAAAAAAAATTGATTGAAAAAAAAAACCAACATTAAAAAAAAAAGGAAAGAAAAAGCAAATAAAGAGGAAAAGAAAAAGGACATGCCGGAAACAATCATACTACAATTCGCAATAGAGTCATAATAGAAAAGCCACCATTGTCAGAGTTGCTACGTAAGAAAGTTGACCAAGTGGTAATAATTCTACACATCGTTCGAACCTTGGCATGATGAGTTGCCGGGTGATTGTTTATAACGCACAACCCTATCCGGAGTACGCGTGCCAGAGACACGCGTCGAAGAGTACTTCCCCGACGAACACCTCTCTTGATTAACCGAGTTTTCAGACCGACGATCACTCACGTCTTCATTGGCGAGCCCACGGTTAGGAGGATCCCTGTTTGGATGACTATCGGACCCATCCAGGATGATGACCTCTGGTCGTGAATTGATCCTTTGCTCTTTGTTGGGTTCTCTTGCTCGGTTGCGACGAGGGGTCGGCTCAATGATAGAAGCCAATGGCGCAGCTAACCACATCGTAGATCCCACGGAAAAGAACTTGGAGATCATCCCAATCCGGATCACCGTACAACACATAAGCTTCAGCTAACGGCTCCCTCTGGGGTTACAAAGTTAACCGGGATAGTTAGCACTAAACAAGGAGTAGAAGCCGATCATGTTGTGGAGAAATTTACCTCAATTAGATCGATCTACACATCAGTTGGTGCCGAAATCATGTTGTACTGCTCGTCACGGCGAACACCATGTTTCCGAAGTAGAGCCCGAAACACACAAAATCGTGTTCGGAGGAGATGAAGCCGATCACTGCACTCGGCGTAGGTGAAATGTTTGCTCAAGTCACGGTTGAGAGTGTCCGTTGCGTAGACAATAGCGTCGGGAGAGTTGCCCGATGGTTTGAAAAAACCCGTTCTCTAGGCATGAACCAGCAACTTGATGAAGTACTTGTCAATGCGCACCGTCCACCGCTCTGTGTATAAAAAATCTTCTTGTGTTCTTATGCGAGGTCATTGCTCGATGGGGGTATTTGTAGGATGGTTCATTTTTGGTCAGAGAGTCTTACCAGAAGAATTGTTGCAAATTTAAGGAAAATAGGACTAACAACACATTAATTTATAGCTTACACATATATATGATTAGATGGGTATACAAATACAGGTCCACTTGCATGAGTATATATAGATATATATATTTATATATATATATATATATATATATATATATATATATATATATATATATATATATATATATATATATATATATATATATATATTGCGTACAATCCTTGTCTCAGCTTGTTTGCAATGAATATGTGTTGTTACATCAATGGCATTGGAAAAGAATGAACTTACTCTTAAATAGCCCCAATAAAGAATATATTCCCACTTCTGCACTTTTTTGGAGAATATATTCTTTGACTTGAAGTTTGCAGTTGGTTTAGGCAGTCCGCATGCACTAAATTTCCATCAGGAGTAAGAGATTCTTGCCAATTTAGTAATAGGCACACACAACTAACTGACATCCAACTTGGACTTCACTTAAGCTAGAATTACAGAATTTTACTAGAAACGTATATATATATATAACTTTCACAGTGGCATCGAACTTTATGTCTTATCAATAATTAAACACAACATTGCTCAAGGTTAAATCCATATGGCCCTTAATATCTCACAAACTTCTACCAACAATTAGTTACATAAGCAAAGGTCTTTCAACAAATTTCACTAATCCAAATTAAAATATGATTCCTCATTTTAGGAAGATCACGAGTACCATAAACACAGCCACAGCCAATGCAAAATAATAGGAACAACTTCGCTTCTCGGCCTGTCGACGATACTTCTCTGCATCGGCCCGATATGTACTCATTTCTTCCCGTAATTCTTTAATTATGCGGCGTAATGTTTCGTCGGATGGATTGTCAACCCATATGAAAAGTTTACATTTGTTGGGTTGCAGTACAAACCACTGAATCAAATGTAGCACTATAATTTGTACCTTGTGTAATATTCATAACAACATTAGATTCTTCAATGTTAAAACATTACAAAAAAGGATAACTCAAAAAATTATACCCCCCGAGTAGGACATGACATGAAACGACGATTTGGATTCCTGATCGTCTGTGAGGTTTGAATCCTCGTGGGTAGGTCACAATAACACGATGTTGGGAGTTCCCATTGGCAACTCGGACACGTGAACCACCGTTTTTGCGAACTGGAGAAAGAAGAACCGTGTGAATTGCTCATCCAACTGCATTAATAAGACATATAGAATGTGGATCGTGGTTCAAAATATGACATGATGAGGTCATGGTTTTCCGAACAGCTATTGTAATTAATTGGTATCCTAAATCCGACGTTTCCTCATCTCCCCACCCTTTGCCCACTAAAAGCGGAGGCTTTGCGTTTACAATTCTAATTATTAGTGCTCAGAACATGATTAGCAGAAATAATGGGAAAATTATACATACACTTTTCCGTACAATGGCATAAACAGTGATATCACCCGCATAATCATGATAGAACAATGTGAGTGGATAGCTCGATAACATCACATACGCGATACGTACCTGACCCAGTTAGAACCCTCGGCTTATTAATGCTCAGTGACTGCCCTTGATTTTTTAGATTCGGCGTCAATGCTTTTAGATATGAACCCTTGTAGCAGTCGCGCTAATTCGGGGGGTAACTTTTTCTTGAATCGAGCAATTGTCCTTGCCTTAGTTCTTCTGTCCGTCGCCGATCCACTACTTCTGCCGGAGAAGACAACTGGACTGGGGCGTTAATTTAGGTTTCGAAATAGTAAACCGTCCACCAGAGCACAGATCCAATGAAATGTGAATAGTAACGAGGACATAATCGTCATTCCTAATTGTAATCCCAAAGAGTCCTAGTTTGCAAACGTGTATATACTACTTACTCGAGAATTTAGTACGAATGCAATCACGCAGTGCAAACGACTGATATGAATAATCCCTACAGTACTATCCGGGATGATTGGATAATATTATCCAATCCTGTCATGGTTTGCAAACACAGCCTGGGAGAATTAGTTAAATTCTAGGTGGATAAGCAAAACAAGAATCGTAGTTGGTATTACTATATAGTTCAAAATATTTCAAAATATCCTTGAAGATGCCGGGTTTATTAAATAAATATTGTATTTTTTATTCAAAATTGAAAAAGTATTACATAAAAAAAAAATTGAAAAATTAGGTCGGGACGCCACTCCGAGTGGCGTCTCGCCTGTGGAAAAATTTCGGGACTCCACTCGGAGTGGCGTCTCGGACTAATTTTTTTTTTTTTAAAAAGTTTCGGGGCCAAATTAAAAAAAAAATTGGGGGAGCGGGACGCCAGTCGGAGTGGAGTCCCGAGGTCGAATTGAAAAAAAAAAGTAGGAGAGCGGGACGCCAGTCGGAGTGGCGTCCCGATGAGAGCGGGACGCCACTCCGACTGGCGTCCCGGGGCAAATTTGAAAAAAAAAAAGAAATCGGCCTTAAAAAACTCTAACTCCCCCACTCACGCCACTTTCATCCTCTCCTCTCCTCTTTCCTCTCCTTCCCTTCTCTTCTTCCATTCCCAGCAGCAGAGAGGCGCGGCTCCCCCCTTCTCCATTCTTCAAGCTTCAATTCAAACAAGGTAAGTTTGAATTGTCATTAATTATTTTATATGTTTTTTGAATTTATGTTTCAATTCATGTTTTAGTTATTTTTTGTATATATTAAATTTAGATATATGTGAATTTTGACTTGTGAATACTTTTTAATTTTTATTTGATTTGTTAATCATGTGTAGTTATGTGTTTAGTTAGTTGTTATGAAAATTAATAGCATGTGGTTGTGAAAAAATTATTAATTATTTTGTGTATATATTAATTTATATATGTGGATTTTGACTTGTGAATACTTTTTAATTTTTATTTGATTTGTTAATCATGTGTAGTTATGTGTTTAGTTAGTTGTTATGAAAATTAATAGCACGTGGTTGTGAAAAAATTATTATTATTTGTGTATATATTAAATTTATATATATGTGGATTTTGACTTGTGAATAATTTTTAATTTTTATTTGATTTGTAAATCATGTGAGTTGTTGAATTTATTAGTTATGTGTTTAGTTAGTTGTTATGAAAATTAATAGCATGTGGTTGTGAAAAAATTATTAATTATGTGAAATGTTGAATTTATTAGGTTTGTGCTTACTTATTAATTATTAATGAAAATTGATCTTATATGGTTGTGATAAAATTAATAATTATGTGAATGGTTGAATTTATTAATTTTGTGCGCGTTATTCATGAAATTGATCTTATATGGTTGTGATAAAATTAATAATTATGTGAATGGTTGAATCTATTAATTTTGTGCGCGTTTATTAGTCACATTAAAATTTTGGAATTATTTGTTTGTAATGATTTTTTTTTTGATGAGATTATTCATTATGTGAATATTTATATTTTGTGAGAAATTACTAATTATGTGAAAATTTGAATTAATATGAAATTGTTAATTATGTGAAAAAATGAATTTATTCGGTTAATGTTTGTTGTTAATTTTTTTTAAAATTAATTTTAGTTGTGTATGAGAAGTTACTAATTTTGTGAAAATATGAAGAAAAAAAATTGTTATGTGAGAAGTAAGTACACATATGGCGAATATATATCATGGCAATGAATATGACATGTATGCATCAATTATACGAGACGAAGATGAATATGCAAATGTAGATCCCGTCGAGCATCATCCCCCTCCTCCATTGGTGATCCCGGACTATCCCGTCGATTGTTTCGGTCCAGATGAAGGAAGCGATTCCGAATATATTCCAGATGAAGTAGATGATGGTTAGGAAACTGACGAGGAATTCTTTCAATTGGGGGGCAGCATACCAGATGAAGATCATTCTGAACATACCGAAGTTGAACGTGCCCCTACAACCCATAGACGAGTGGATAGAGGATCAGAACTATACAAGAACTTACCATTTTTCGATGCAGAGTACGGAGACACTCCTATTGATTCAATTGATGTACCCCGAGGGGACTACTACTACGATAAAGCCGAAGGAGTGTTGAGAACAGGCATGCTATTCAGAGACAAAAAACATATGATGTGGGCCATGATAGATTACTCTGTGCGCGTCGCCAAGTGTGCGTATAGAGTGTTGGAGAGCAGTCCAACGGTGTGGAAAGTTGTTTTTTTGTTGAAACCCCTTGGGGGGACTCATGTAGATATTCCGAACCCATTATTCAATGAATCACCCGATTGCGAATGGTGTCTCCGCGCATGCTACCGTAAACGAAAGGGTGCTTGGGTAATCACAAGATTAGGTCCTACGCATAGATATCTTGCATCTTTTACACGTCACGATCACCCTAATTTGTGTAAAAACATGATTGCCATGCTCATTACCACTCACGTCGAGAAAGATCCGTTATATGGTGCTTTGCATGACCAGAGTGCTGTCGAACAAGAATATGGTTATAACGTGCCATATCACAAGGCATGGCAAGGTTTGAGTCGGGCTCGTGAAAACGTGTACGGGACGTGGGAGGAGTCAGTCCAACATTTACCAAAATACATGGAGGCCCTGCAGAAGTACAACCCAGGGACAGTGGTCGAGTGGCTACACAAATCTTCTGGAATAGCCGGTGTGCATATGTTAAGATTTGTATTCTGGGCATTTCGACCATGTATCGAGGCTTTCAGACATTGTCGCGAGGTGATCATTGTTGGTGGAACCTTCTTGGTTGGAAAGTACAAGCACACGTTGTTGATTACATGTGCTATTGACGCAAACCAGAAAGTCTTGCCACTAGCTTATGCAGTCGTTGATTCAGAGAGTTATAGTTCATGGCATTGGTTCCTTCACATGGTTGCAAAATATATCATCCGAGACATAGAAAGGGTTTGTCTTATATCTGATCGACATGCCGGACTACTTAGTGCACTAGAACAAGTTCCGGCATTCTATTCTAACGTTTTTTGTTTGCGACATGTCTCTTCTAATTTCAATACGCATGCCAAGTCTGTGAGATTGAAGGATATGTGTTTCCAAGGTGGAGTAGAACCAAGAGTTGCAGTCTTTCACAAAATAATGGAGCAGATTAAGGCGCTTGATCCAGATGCATTTGCATATCTGGATGGCATTGATAAGAGCAAGTGGACACTGTCCCGCGATGGCAGAAAACGGTGTTGCATTTTGACAACCAACATGTCCGAGTGTATCAATGGAGTTATGAAATCTGCTAGACGGCTCCCAATAACCACTATGGTTCAAATCACGTTTGCCCGAAGTATTCATAATTTTTTGAACGCTTGAAAGATACGACAAGAGTTCATAACATGAAACAATTTTGGCCTGATAAGATATATGGGGTGTTCAGGTCAAGATAGCAGTTAGGGTCATCTTACCACGTCACGGGATATAATTGGGCGGCGCAAACGGCCGAAGTTTCTACACGGGTTGATGGGGCCGTTCGTGCCCGGAAATTTCGAGTGTCCTTGTTGAACGCAGAATGCTCTTGTGGTAAAAGTGTGCGCTGAATTTAGAGTGGATCCTCGAGTTTACGTCAAAGATTACTATAGTACTACTGCTTACCTACGTACATACTCTGCCGGGGTTTTTGAACCATTGCCTGACTCGAAGGATTGGAATGAGGCAAGTTTTGAATTGGTTCATGATCCGCACACGAGGAGGCAGCGAGCCGTTGGTCGAATCAGGGGCAGTAGGATACCCAATGAAATGGACCATCCACAAGCACGTGCAAGACAGCAATACCGTGCGCAGAATTTGGCTAACTCATCACAAGGCGGTGGACATTTTAGTTTCGAGCGTAAATGTTAGATAGTTGTTGTAACACGTTGGCACTATTTGATGTTTGTAATTCGTGGGGAGCTACAAGTAGTAGTTAATTGTTATTGTATGAATTTATTGAGTATTCATGCTCTAATTCGTATTAATGTCTGAATTATTAATTCATATTAATTTTTGTACTTCATGTTGTTGCACGTTATTCACTTTTTGATTGTTTAAGTGTACTTATCTCGCAGATGACATCACCGCTACTGAGCCAGCAGCATTTACATAGATCGAGGAGTGTGGCCAGTGGTCAGATGGACGACGTTCTGAGGGTGAAACGTGCAGTGCGTAATATTTTCTGGGATTTCAGTGTAGAGGATGGAGGTCTGCATCCCCGTGTTATGACAGTGCTACACCGCTGGGGCTTCTACGGGGTAGCACGATGTGGAGCGATTCCTAGATTGGACTGTCATTTGATCACCGTATTAGTTGAGCAAGCCGAGAGACGTATACCTTTCACCTGCCAATGGGAGAGGCCACGATCACTCTGCAGGATGTGGCCATTATTTGGGGTCTTCCTATTGAAGGTGCCCCGATGATCGGTGATGATGTGCAGTGGGACAAGGAGGATTGGGTTGAGTACATCTGGAGCACGTAGGGATATATGTGGATCACGAGGTGGAGATCAAGGGTGAGAGTCGTCTGAAGCTCTCGACACTGAGTGATCATCTACGGGTAAACCAGCCAGGTGATAACACGCCACAGCACGAGGTGGTGCACTACGCTCGTGGCATTGCACTTCTGTTGCTATGTTCGTTGTTGTTGCCCGGTACAACGAACGACCACGTTTACTTACATTACCTGCGTCTTCTCGAGGATGATGATATAGCATCGGGAATTAGTTAGGGTAGTGCTGTGCTTGCTTATCTTTATTGAGAGTTGTGTTTGGTTGTGCAATCAGACAGGAAGACGACTAGTGGGCCGATGGAATTGTTGCAAATTTGGGCTTGGTCCCGAATTTTATCTATTAGACTAGAGCCCACGGATCTTTCCTTCGATCTTGATGAGACCATTTACGATGCAGCCCACGAGTTTTAATCTTGTTGTATTTTTAATTTTGAAATAAAATTTCTTGTAATTTTTAGAACATATTATGATATGTTTATTTATTTTACCTAATCTAAAAGAATTTTTAACAAATTATAAAAATAAATAATCATTAAAATAAATAATATAATTAAATAACTGTTTTTTAAATAAATTATAAAAGAATTTTTAACAAATAACCGTTTTTTCGAACAACTTTTTTTTTCATCTTTGACCTTTTTTTTTCATTTTCGACCTCGGGACGCAGTCGAAGTGGCGTCCCGCTGCCCCAAGTTTTTTTTTTTTTAATTCGGGCCCGAAACTTTTTTTTTTTAAATTGGTCCGAAGACGCCACTTCGAGTAGCGTTCCGAATCGACTGGCGTCCCGCTGCCCCAAGTTTTTTTTTTTTTTTTAAATTCAGCCCCGAAACTTTTTTTTTTTTAAATTGGTCCGAGACGCCACTTCGAGTAGCGTTCCGAAATTTTCCCACATGCGAGACGCCACTCGAAGTGACGTCCCGACCTAATTTTTCAAATTTTTTTTATGTAATATTTTTTCAATTTTGAATAAAAAATATAATATTTATTTAATAAACCCACTCGAAGTGACGTCCCCACCTAATTTTTCAAAATTTTTTTTATGTAATATTTTTTCAATTTTAAATAAAAAATATAATATTTATTTAATAAACCCGAAGATGCCTATCTATTTATTAGTTCACAATATTTCCAAATTTACTATTACACTTTTGACTTAAAAGTTACATGGCTACAAGACATGTGATTAATATCCTTGAAGATGCCCATCTATTTATTAGCATGCTCATGACTTCGAAAATGCTAAAGTCCACACATTAGGACAGTTTGTCGTTAAAGTAAGGTCAGAATGTCATTTTATAATAATCTCAGATAAATTGTTAAGTTATTTCCAATACCATGCGATGAAGTGGTTAAAATTGAGAAATATACGATGACAGTCGAATAAAAGGGGAGAGAGTAAGGTTGAAGAAAAACAAGATGGCCGTGTTCTGCGGAAGGCTGCAGGGGAGATCCAACGGCTCACTGGAATCGTCGAGTTATGAAAGGCTCTCGGAGTCCAGTCGACTGATACCTTACGAGTCGAGCACCGATCATCAGCATAGCTTCAGGAGAAACAGCGCTTGGACATCTGTTCTCAAGGCCTTCTTTTCTTTCAAGAAGAATATTGCCAAGACCACCGAGGCGAAAAGGCGGTCTTCTTGGATTCCGGGTCCTCATGATCCCCGGTGGCCGGTTCAAGGATGGTAATTCTAATTATTAATTAATCTCATCCAGCATCCATTTATTCGTGATTGTGTTGATCTGTTCAATTTTGATTTCATTTTTCAAGAAGAAAACGAACTTTGTAGAAAGAATGATCCAATAATTTCTCAAAAGGATTTCTTGTTGGTATGTAGTTGTTGTTCATGTATGTTCAAAATAAAAGATGCATATGTTCAAACTAATGATCGATCAAAGATGATGAGAGATGAGGATTAATTAATTATCAACAAAAATCACACACATAAAAAGATCATCTTATTAAGTTCACAACATTAGAAAGTTTTTAGAAGTCTCAAATAAGTACATCACACAAATTGAATATATCACATTAACTTCATAACTATATATTAAAAGTAATTACATACAAAACACATTGCCGCAATCTACCGAACGTGGCTCCCCATCCTGATCACGATCCCATCGATATCTCGCACGTACCCGACTTTCTGTCCCCACTCCTTATCCTCCGGCTCACTCACACCCACCGCCCCATTCTCCACCGCTCGCTGCGTGCGTCATAATACAAAATGTTTATAAAAAACGCCAAAAATAGTATTGGAAAATATTAAAAATTGAAAAAGAGCACCTTGTATGCAGCGTCGACATCGGAATAATCGAAGCAGACCTCGACGGGGTTCCTCTCTCGGTCGGAATGAGGGACCTGAACCTTCCCCGTCAGATCGGTCTCGTGCTGCTTCGCCGGCGTGAACGCTATCGTCGTCTGGCCGCTCTCCAGCTCGCCCCATCTAAATTAATTAATTAATTAATTAATCAATAATGGTGATCGAGGTCATGATTTGATTTAAAGAAGTGGAGTGGATGTACGTACCTGTGAGACTCGTCGAGGCGGCGGACGTGGTAGCCGAAGGCCTTGGCGTAGAAGGCGATGGATTTCACCACGTCTTTCACGTACACCACCGTGTACGCATACTGAGGTTTCAGATTCGATGCCATTTATTTATTTATTTAATTAGTTCGCTCGCTTATATGATCTTTTGATTTATTTTACTTCTCTGTTGGTATGAAATGCCGGATCTACACAAATGTAAATGTGTACATGGACATATGTATATATATACGGAGAGAGATAGAGCTAGAGAAGGAGAAGAGAAATTGTACTGCGGAGGTGGAGATCAGCTTCAGTTTACAGCTTACACGTGTAACTCATGCAGGGTTGGAAGCTACCACGTCTGTTTCTTAAGCCAGCAATCAGCTTACCCGAGTATGAGCGATCACTTGGGGCCCCATTAAATATTATCGACTGACGAGATGACTTTAAAAGTTGAAAGGAATTGAAAATATTGTAATTTTAAAATATATATATATACACACACACGATAGGGACCCAAGTAAAATTTCTTTTACAGTCCAAACTCGATTAGCAGCCCAATTCTGGTTTTATGCGTATATAACGAGGCAATTTTGGTAATTTATTTTAAGTTTTGAATTTAATAGTTTTATTAGGCCTTTAAATTTCAACTCAGTGTCATATTCATCTTACAAGTGTCAAGTTGGTGTAATATTTGTCAACTTTTAAAAGAAAAAGAACTAAAATTGACGACCCAAAAAGTTACTAAAAGTTAGGACTAAAACCGACAACCCAAAAAGGTTACGTACGGGACTTGCAATTGTTTTGGCCAAGTCTCGTGCAGCAAGGAGTAACTGTTGAATGCAACAGGCAAACTGTGTCAATAACCTCAATATGTTTATCGGCAATAACCACAAACGAAGTGCTTGTTTCGCATTCTACAACAGTTATTTTCTAAGTAAATTATAAAATTCATTCTAAAGTTAACGCCACAATCAAAATAAAACAAATACTGACTAAAGAAATCACCTGCCGCAGCAACAGTGGAATGCACAGAGGGTTGTTATTATATACTAATATTCATAGCATTATAGCATATGCCTATGTAAAAACCATGGTTTTCACTCTACTCTCAATTGTAATCTAGAAACTCTTTATCCGCATAAATATATGCAATAACAAGACAAGCAATAAATAATTTCCAGAAGTAGATAGGCAATCAATTTTAACCCCCAATAGCAAGCGGTTCCAACAAAACACCAATGATCCCAACTCAGATTAATATACTTCGCTATAAACTCGACAGAGATATTTAAAACCATAAGCTAATCAAGCCAATGTGCCATGACAAAGCAGGGCATAATATCGCATTTATGAACTACTTATGATGATACAAGAAGCAACATTTTGCTTTATGTTCATGTTTGATCAAATCAGTAATACCACTTGAATCTGAAAGCTATATTTATTATCAAAAAATCAGTCTTCATTTATTTGTTGCAACCTTCCGCGCTTAGCAGAAAAATTCAATTTTCTTCAGAAAGCATACTAATACACTCGAGCCTTGGGAGGGAACGTTTCAATTTCGTCATCGAGCGTATTCATGTGAACTGGACGATAGTCGAGTCGCACTTTCTCATTTTCCCAATATCTGCAGAGCACAAAATGAGTTTTATCAACAAAAAAGGCCCTGGCAAAAGCAAAAATTCGTGGACCGGGAAATTATTTAATTTGTTTCATTATTTGCTTACCCTAATGTATGCTTCATCCACTTCTCATCATCTCTTTTCTGCAATGGCAAACCATTTTAAACTCTCAGTTATGCAGAAAACATGAAAAGCTGGTAAAAATAAAATTCAGTCCCGCCAACTAAAAGGCAACCAATAATAATGACTTAAGAGTAGGGTTTTAGAACCCACCGTGAAATCTTCACGTGCATGAGCTCCTCTACTTTCTTTCCTGGCTTCAGCAGAGTGCATGGTGATACACGCATTAATTAAAAGGTTTTCTAACTCGATTGTCTCTATCAAGTCCGAGTTCCTGGCAAAATAATTTTAAAAAATGGGGAAATTAGGCAAAATAGCCACATCAAAATTAATGCACAACTTGCAAAGACAAAAATACCATATCATGCTTCTGTCCTTCAACTTCACATCATGAAAACTCTCCCAGGCCTTGTCAATCAACTGACAGCCTAAAAAAATAAAAGGACACTCGAGGTAAAATATTGTCCTGTTGATATGAAATACGAGATAATAACATGAGAATAGCGAACGTGTAAGCAAATATACCTTCTTCTAGTGTTTCTTGTGTCCGGAATACAGCAGCATTGCTTTGCATTATACGTTGCATGTTCAACCGGATATTTGAGGTTGGAAGGGACCCATTTGAATTGCGAAGCTTGTCCAACCATCCGATTGTCTTTTCTCCAGCATCCTTTTCTAGTGGCTTTTGTTTCGCACCTGCAACATCATTACAGGTGAAATGCATTTCAAAAGTGTAATACATGGACCTTTAAGGCATCAAATCACCAGTTTCAAAAACTAATCATCACCTGGCCTTTGGATCTCGGCAACCCTATTTGCACAAGCCCGACCGAAGACGACAATGTCAAGAAGAGAATTTGCTCCGAGTCGATTGGCGCCGTGAACGGATGCACAGGCAGCTTCCCCAGCAGCAAATAGTCCAGGGATCACAGTATCAGGATTGTCACCTTTGATGGTAACCACCTTAACAAGAACGAACAAATTAAGAAAAGGAAAACAATTTTCCTGATATTTATTCAAAGATCAAGCAGTTAATTATACCTCTCCATGGTGATTTGTGGGAATGCCACCCATGTTATAGTGGACAGTCGGTAAAACGGGGATTGGCTCCTTAGTAACATCAACACCAGCAAAAATGGCTGCAGTTTCGGAAATACCAGGAAGTCTCTCCTGAAGGACCTCCGGAGGCAAATGATTCAAGTGAAGGTAGATATGATCTTTCAATGGGCCTGTTGAAACCGGGGGGGGGGGGAAAAAAGGGACTCAAGATATGTGGCAGGGATAACATTTACGACTTCAAGGCGCATGGAACTATCAAACATGTTAACATGTATCATCACTTTTGAACAGACAAATCAAAAACTTAAGCTCCTCAGACAAAAGAGTCACGTAATCATGATGTGCATCTTATTGTGATGACTGAAGTGCTCGATAAATTTTTTTTCGGCAACCGACCTTCTCCACTCCTCATTCCACTCGGCTCTCCACCCCAAAGATGATAAAACGCAAGTCAAATAGAAAATTAGAAAAATAGAAGAAATCATATCCGCGTCACAACTAGCACAGAAATGTCACAAGCATGCTAACTACAATTTTGCAGAGAAAGTTCACCACATGCTGTGAGGCAGGTGACAGACTTCTACCCAGAACCTGAAAATTTGAACTCTATATTGGCAGCATATGCACTTGAAAGTGATAAACTTGCACAATTAGATGGTAACTAAATAATGTGGACAGTGATAGCCTTCAAAAGACGGGCAATATCAGTGGGAAAGTCAGAAATCAACACAAGATCTACTGGATTTTGTTAATGGGCAATCTCAAAATGGAGGGTATTGCATTTTGAATCCTGCAGTTATAAGTTTTAGAGAGTAGGTTTCTCAGTCATTGTCATGATTAGTCTTGAAAGTAAAGAGATCAAACTTCAAGTAATCTTAGAACCATTTGAAGAATGTTACTAACAGAGAAGTCAACGCATTCATGTATGTACCCAAATTAAAATCAAACACATTCCTGTGCTTTGTTTATTACATACCAACACCACGCCCTTCTCGGATCTCCATTGTCATAGATCTTGATACAACATCTCTAGATGCAAGATCCTTAGCTGTTGGGGCATACCGTTCCATGAATCTTTCACCTTCACTATTTCTCAGAATACCACCTTCACCTCGGGAACCTGACAGGTTGAAATGAGGAAAGAAAGTTAATAAAGCTAACTGAATCGAGAAAAAAAAGAATAAATCCAAATAAACTGGAGCAAATATAAGGACCAGGTACACAAACCTTCGGTAATGAGACACCCAGCACCATATATGCCTGTTGGATGAAACTGAACAAACTCAAGATCCTGAAAGAAGAAATCCACATATCACTAGTTGGAGGGAAATCCACAAAATGTTCCGTTCACGAAATAGGCATCTCTTCTGATACCCCTTATTCGCAGATTATAGCATATAGTTGAAAAAGGCGCGCCTAAGGCGCGAGGCGCTCAGGGCGATGGCCCAAACACCTATCCAGCCAAAAGGCGGGCGCTGTGCGAAAGGTGCGCCTTTTGTGCGCCTTAGTGCGCCTTTTTTGCGCCTAGGCGCGCCTGGCAAACATGCTCAATATCTTTTTTTTTTTTTTTTTTTTTTGTAATTTAAGAACTTATTCACACTTATTAACATCCCAAAATGAATATAATAGTTGTTATCATGTCATAATAATTGTTATAACTTTTGTGTTTAATGTTCGGTTTGCTCTTCTGGGTTACCATGAATAAATTTTTTTTGAAATATAACTATTTTTACCCTGTAGTTGTTTATTTGTAATCTAAAAACAAAGTTAATATATTTTTGAATTTTTTTTAAATTTTGCGCCTTCTGTAACCTTCTGTGCAAAAGGCGCACGCCTAGCCGTGCGCCTTGCGCCTCAGGCTCCAGAAGGCTTTGCGCCTAGGTGCGCCTCTCGCCTTTTTCAACTATGGATTATAGTAGTAAGTCGCATTATACAAACCTCGAGAGGAAGTCCAGCACGAGCAACCATAGCATTGCCATCTCCCGTGCAGGTGTGAGCAGAAGTTGCAGAAAAGTATGCTCTACCGTAACCCTGAATGGTGCATCAGAACAAGCAACTTTTCAGAGCACGGAAATATTAGAAAGAGCATTTCAAAAGCATGGCTTATATTGTTGGAATACTCTTCAACAATATATTATTACCCCAGTAGCAAGAATTGTTGAGGCAGAACGGAAACGATGCAAGGTTCCATCCTCCATATTTAAGGCAATCACACCTTGGCAGCTACCTATTATCAATCAGCAAAAACAACCTAAAGAGTTAGGAATGCATACAAATGGATGCATATTTTAATCTGGATGCCAAGAAATTCTATTGTTGTATTAATCTCTAGGTGAGAAACTCTAGGGACCTGTTTGGACTAGGCTTTGTTGGGATTCTGAATCCTGGTATTCGGAAACTTGAGTATTCAGAATTCTGTGAATAGTAAGAATCCTTATTTGTTGTAGGATTCAGAATCCTTTAGTTTTTAATGGAGATGTCAAATCATGTCTGAAAAGTGGATGGTGATGTATTATTATATTGTATTTGATGTAAATCATTTCTGAAAAGTGAATGGTGTTTTATTATTATGTTGTATTTAGTGGTATTTAATTAATTAAATGTAATGATGATAGGATAAAAGAGATGAATATTTGAATATGATAGTATAGGATAGGAGTTAGGTGCAAGAAGTTGTTAGTTGAGTATTGAAAATTTGAGTCCTAGAACAAATGGGGATTGACATTCAGAATCCCAACCCTAGATTGAGAGTCCTAGACCAAACATGGCCGAGAAGCTTAATATATCTTCTAATATTACTTAATTCAGTGATGTAGAAGCAACATAGTATGCCAAAAAACGGGAGAGAGATACTCAATATTCATTACAGATGCAGCAAATGGAAGGGTGAATAGAAGATCGGAGCAAATGATAAAATGGAAAGCATGTAGAAGAGGAACTCTAGAAAACCTACCATCACTGCCCATAATTAAATCGAGAGCAAAGTATTCCACAAAAAATTGCGTATTATGTTTCATAGCCTGGCCATACAGAGTGTGCAACAAAGCATGTCCAGTTCGATCAGCAGCACATGCACAACGATACGCTTGGCCACCTGTGGAAAGTAGAGATTGCCTAATTAAAAGATTCAGTAAGAAAGAAGGGGTGTGTTTTAGTGAAAAACATGACCATACCTTTTCCAAAATTCAAGCTTTGGCCACCAAATGCACGTTGATAAATCTTCCCGTCTTCAGTCCGGGAAAATGGTAGCCCATAATTTTCAAGTTCTATAACTGCTTTCGGTGCTTCCCTGCACATGTACTGAATGGCATCCTGGTCCCCTGTGGAAAATCATTACCAATTTTCAAACATCCCATGAGTGATTTAGAACCTCAAGAGAATCGATACTGAATTGGTTTCAAACCACTACAAGGTTAAATAAAATAAAATTAGAGTACTAATCGTAAACACTAGTTGTATTTTCGATATTTTAATATAAGAAGGTCCAAAGCCAACTCAAATTGAAACAAAATGCTCATATGATACAAGAAGAAAAAACAAGGAACCACTTCAAGTGGGGTGATTTGTCAAACAAATTGGGCTTGTTCAGAATCATACAGATTCAGACCTAACAGTAGAAGAGCAGTGAGACTTGATACCTTCAGATTTTGATCTACAGTGACAGGACATATAGTAATCGAACATCAACTTCAACATAAGGAAACTCAAATTATGCAGTACAATCCAATGAAGTTACATAAATCATAATCACTAGCTCATATCATCCCTAAAAAGCATGAATAAGCATACATGCAAGCACATAAATCATGTAACTGGGTTAAAAGCGAATACCTAGATTATATCAAGTAAACCGACTCTGCCTGTTTTTTCTATGCTTCTAACTCTTTCTTTATTATCTTTATGACTTAATTGCAACCAAGTTTAGGAACCTGAAATGGTTCAATCCTCTACAGAAAACAATTTCTTCCAAAAAGACAATTAAGATAGTACAAAACAACGTTCTTCAGAAGATAATGATTTTAAATAGAGTACTTTTCTTAGAGGAAAGAATCTTGAAGTCAGAGTTATCTAGGGAATCACTATACCTAGCCAATCACTTCCCTTTACTGTGTCATACATGTGCCACCTCCAATCATCCTCTGTCATATTTCCCAATGCAGCATTTATTCCACCCTGTAAAACATGTCTAGTGTCAGAGGTTTAGAAATGCATGTGTAAATGGACAAACATATTTGTAATCCTCTGGACATTAAGTAGCATGAGTTTAATTCTATAATAATTAGTATAAACCATAGTTCCAATTACCACTGATTGCAACAATTTCTTATAGGGAGTCATAATCAATAACATAAGACTCAAATGATGTTGAGCAGATAAAAGACAAAGACGAGTAATATTAAATACTCCCTCCGGTTCATATTAAGTGTCGTTTTAGAAGTTAAATTTTGTTTCAAATTAATTGTCGTTTTAGAACTTTTTACCCATTTTTTCCAACTTTATCCCTACTCATTTAAAGAAACAAAATAAATTTATGGTAATAAGATAATTATTTGTAAAGAGGCAGGAGAGTTTAATTAGGAATATTATTAATTGATTAAGGGTGTATTAGTCAAATTTACATGTTCCTTAATTCTAGACATAAATTCTAAAACGACATCTAATAAAAAACAGAGGGAGTAGAAAACAGAAAACAGATGTTGAAACAATCTATAGTTGGCGTCTAAATTAAAGAATCTGAGCTTAAATCAATAATTACAGGTTCAAAAGGTTTCAAACCTAGAGGAATTTGGATTTAAATTTCATCAGTTGGAGAGAAGAAAGATACAAAATGTTGCATGATTTTGAAAACGTAAATTGGGACGATATAAAATACTTAAACCAATGTTAAAAAGCACCTCATCCCAACGTGTAATGTGTTTGTATACATCGATGCTCAGGTCTTAATACTTCAACTCAAACACATTAGCGATTTCCCCTAATTAATAGTCTATTAAGTTACTGGTAACATACACATGCTATAGAAGAAAGCAAGTTCATATGCTGTGAAATAAGTAACTCGCTTGAGTAAAAAATAAGGGGCAACCACTGAACTTACAAACAGAAATAGAAATAATTAGATTACCTGTGCAGCAACAGTGTGGGAGCGAGTAGGGAATAGCTTGGTAATGCAGGCCGTGTTGAACCCATGCTCCGATAACCCTATTGCCGCCCTCAGCCCTGCACCTCCTGCACCAACCACGACTGCATCGTAGGTGTGGTCCACCACTGTATAGGATGGCGCTCCCCCATTCTATCAAAAAACAATTGAGAATTGATACCAAACACATTGTTAATTTATATCAAACACCAGAATAATCACAAAACAACACCAATAAATGAAAAATGAATACAATTCTCAATCACCAAGATTTTCGGTTTAAAATTGACACATCACAATTCAACACCTAGTTAATCGACAAATTAAAAAAAATGAATCCACCATAAGAGAAAAGAATAAACGAACATTTGGACAGATTCAGTGACGCTGATAATTCATCAAAAAGGAATCGAAACGATAGAGAGATAATTCATCAAATAAGTGAGGAAAAAATCGAAATCGTACCGATTGAGCTGAGAAGAGGCGGCGGATGGAGTTGGCGGAGGTGGAACTCTTAGAGAGGCCACGGGACACGCACCGCCACATCTCGGTTAGATGTATCTATACGTTTATGTGTCGATCGTCTGTCTATGGTAATGTTGATCTACTGTGTTTGTGGTGCGGGATGAGGACTGACGAGAGATGAAATGAAATTGGGAAAGAGTTCTAGCCTTCTAGGGACAGGTGATTGGAGATTACTCTAATACTTGGAGTTAGTTTTATCTGTCCCTGAGCAAGAGCTTAATTACACTAATGCCATTTTCAGGAAATTAAAATTAGAGATTAGTACTATGAGATTAGTTATTGCTTAATTAATCGTTGGACAATAGAATAAATTTTTATGCGCTTATTTTAATGATTAATCAATTTTGATTGTGTTTGTTTCCTTCGATTTATTATTTTTGATATTTAGGTGGTCCCATGGTAGCCTAGTGATAAGGTGTTTTGTAACCTAAAGATTTTTATGCTCTCGTCGAGGATTTGTACTAAAAATAATAATAATTGGTGTTCTAGTAGTAGTGGACAATAAAGAATAGTCAAAACTCCGGATTGGCTATACTTAATAATAATAATAATAATAATAATAATAATAATAATAATAATAATAATAATAATAATATATGAGGTATCCGATATTATAAGTCGAATTTTGGAAATTACTCGAAATTATCTTGAATAAATATCTAAAAAAGAAAAGGGCTCGCGAAGGAAGTAAATATCAAGGTGATTTTTTCATAAAAATAATATATATTTTGAAAAATTGTCAAAAATAAAAATAAAATGCCGTGTAGAAACCTATTTAGGTTGTCTGGTCAACCGGAAACTGAAATGAGGAATTGAGGTGTGGACCAGCAAAAGCATTACTACCGGCGAAGAAATGGACGCGCTAACTATTTTACAGCCACGACGGAAACCTAGCCACGTTGCCTATGGCACCTCCACTATTTCCAGATCGAAACATTTCTCCTTTCCAGATGGGAAAACATCAACATTACACAGTTACCCTCGTTCATCCATCTCAATATATTTATTATTTACTACTAGTGATTAGTGTTAAGGTTGGCCATTTAACCAATGACTTGCCAAATCATTATTAGAGGCGGCAGCATGACTTTTAGGGCCTAATTACTTACCAAACTGCCCTTTAGATCACGGCAACATATTCTTGGAATTTTTAAACATGACATTTTCTTAGTACGAGCGATAATCTTTAACAACAAACCCCCGCCCTTTTCTATTTTTAATTCTCGATGCATGGAGTCACCAAAAATCTCCCCTATTAATGCAAAATCATCTTATACTATGTGTCTGTTTCCCATATTTCGTTAGTTTTGGAAAAAAAAATTGGTATTTCGGTGACATCCGAGCCTAATATTAACTCAATTTAGTATTTTTTTTTCCTTTTTATATATTTACCTACTTTAATACTTTCTTAATATTATATTTTACCTAATTCAATATTTTTCTATTATTACATCTTACATACTATAATACTTTCTTTAACATATTTTGTCCAATTCAATATCTTACTTTTATTATTCTAATATAAAATATAAAAAATTTATATCTAATTAGAAAGATATATAAAAGTTGAATTAATTTTTATTTACAATAAAAGTTGAAATAATTTTATTATAATTCTAAATATTTATATAAGAAAAATATGAGTTATATAAAGTATTATAAAAAAATATAAAATATAAACTTAAAGTTTTTTTTATCTAATTCCAATATAATAAATTGAAAATAATATTAAAAATATATATGAAAAACTATTGTTACACCAAACAAAAAATAAAAACAAAGTGAAACAAAAAAGATAACGTAATACTAATACTAATAATAAATTATTATGCCTAGAAAAATAATTATTAAATATATTCTAAATCTTTTTATCTAATTCAAATATAATGCATTGATACATATATATTATATATCTGCACGAACAAATCAGTATCTTACGCATAAAAAAATTTAAAATAATACTACATATACACGATATTTTTTCAATAGATTTATCAGTGTCTTATAAATCTAATATAACATTTTATATCACATATTCACATGTAACACGCGGGTGTTGTATGTTTTATATTTATATTCTAAATATTTTTATCTAACTCATATATAATGCATTGATACATATATATTATATATCTGCATGAACAAATTAGTATCTTACGCAGAAAAAAAAATTAAAAAAATATTACATATACTACAAATTAGATGCACGATATTTTTTCAATAGAATTATCAGTGTCTTATAAATTTAATATTTTATATCACATATTCACATGTAACACGCGGATGTTATATATTTTACATTTTTTCAAACTCAATTTCTACAGTGGAAGTGTGTTAAATCAAGAGCAGATAGTAAACGTTTTTATTATGGGCGCTTTATTCTGTCTCCACTTATGAAAGGCCAAGCCGACACAATAGGCATTGCGATTGGAAGAGCTTTGTTTGGAGAAATAGAAGGTATGCGGGTTTTCCGTTATTATTAAATATTGATTAGACATCGATACAATGCGACACGAGTTGAGAGTATGACATCCGTTTATATTTTCAAAGTATGTAAGTAATATTATTAACGAATTTAATCTAAACATTAAAATACAAAATAACGTAATAATAATTAATAAGTAGAGATTAGGCACGGGTTTAAAATGTGACTTCTTTAAAAAAAATTATAAGTATGTAAATAAGTTATTAACGAATTGAATCTAAGCATGAAGATAAAAGTTTAATAATTATAAAAATTAATAAATAAATTAGACATGTACAAGGCAAGAGTTGAGAATACATCATTTGAATTTCTCATTTTACATAAGAATTTGTAACTATCGCAAATATTTTTTATATTTATATTTTGATAAACCCCGTATAATACACTGGTATTAAACTAGTATATTATATATCAGTAAAATTTTATTTTTCTTCATTTCTCATCCCCTATCTCTTATCTCATTACCTTGCCATCAAACTTACTTTTTATGGTTCTCACATGTTCTCCATTAATTTTTATTTATATTTTTTTTATATTCCAATACAATTATATTTATCTATAATCTATTTATACATTTTATGAATATAAAAAATTTTATATATATATATATATATATATATATATATATATATTTGATTTTTTTTCATTTATAATATTAATTTTATGATTACTTCATCATAATTAAAAAATTACAACAACAAGTTGATTAAAAATACGACATATTTCACATTCTTGATTTTTTTTTATTAGTTTATGATTACTTCAAAATAATTTTAAAAAATTACAATAATAACGTGATTAATAATATAAAATAGAATAATATGTGATATTTTATTTTATTTATATATCTATTCTTGATTTTTTTTTCAATTATAACAATATTTGTGAGTACTTCAAAATAATTTAAGAAATTACAATAATAAAGTGATTAATAATGAATTTTATTTTTTTTAGTGTAAAAATTATTTATTATAATAAATTCTTATTTTTTTAATATATATATATAGGATTGGGTTCAAATGAGAACCCCGTCATTATATGTGAACTTAGGGACTAATTTTGACCGGTTTTACTATCCGATTTTTTTAATTTAATTACATATATTTTTTTTACGTCTTAAAACATGCAATATGTATCTTAAACTGTAGATCTTGATAATGTG
>BMAC01001283.1:219077-230552 GCA_014905375.1 Phtheirospermum japonicum | reverse complement strand
AAAATAAATTATTAAAATATCCTAAATAATATTTATAATGTGAAAAAATACAAACATAAAATAAACATAATTATTATAAAAAAATATAAAAGAAAATTGAAAAGATTAAAAAATGCATATATGAAAATAACAATAATTAATAAGAGAATTATAAAACATTGTTTATAATATGAAAGAAAAAAACATTAAAAACTATAATAATAATTTCAATAAATAACTATCCAAAAAAAAATCATGATAATACAAACTCAATATTTTTTTTACCTAATTTTAACTTAGGTATTGTCCATCGTCATGTAAGAGAACAATGACACATTCTTTAAACAGCTACGAGATTTTATTACTAATTTGTATTGATCATATGACGTTGAGATTCCATATGTATTAATCATAAACAATAATATGACAAAATAAACTCGAACCTTTTGTTAGTTAAGTAAAACTTTTTGCTAAATTATTTTTATATTTTAAATTATACTAATTTGTTTTGTCTGTTTTTTCCCGGTGTAATATAATATATACAATTTTATTCAGCAAACATTAAACACACATTGTGAATTTGTTTGCCAGGTTGTAATGCATGTGCAAGGGCGGAGGCACTCAATGCCTTACCCGAGCTCTTATCCAGGTGGCCCGATGTTAATGTAAGGGTAGTTTATTAGGTCTTCACAATTCAATTTCAGATCAAACATTAATAGTCCGGTAGATTTATTTTATAAGACAGGTCCACTAATATCTCAACCCAACCCACTTGAATCACTTAATTGAAAGTTGATTTAGCCCAATGATATCTTACCCCATTTAGTTAAAAGTCTTGTGGTATTAGTCTTTCAACTTATCTTAATTCCTCAATATAAAAGGAAAAAAATGAGGAGAGGCACAGAGAGCTGAAGAGGAAGACAGAAAAAAAAAATCGAAGAAAGAGGCTGATTTCCCTCAAATAACGAACAACGTTCATCCATTTTTCCGATCAAATTTCCGTATTTTTTCAGGAGCTCCATGATCGATATGTAAGCTTTTAAGACTCATAGATTCAACATTCAATAATTTAATCTAAATCCTAATTCCCTTAATTGTGATTTAGTAATTGGATTTGTATTTTCTTTCAAGACTTCAATCTCATCTATTTCTAATTTCTTAATTGTGGACTTTGTAAATTTATTAGCTACTCACTTCTCATAAGTTGTTATATTTGAAAATAACAATGCTAAGAAAATATTAATATTCTTTTTGTATCTTGGATTTAAATGGTCTTTTCTTGTCTTTATAGATAATGTGAATTAATTGAATAACTAGACTGATTATTTAGTTTCTTATCTAAGTTGTAGTAGACTTATACATGAAAATGCTACCTGCTTTGTTTTGTTTAAAAATATCAAATGGACCAATAAATTTGGCTTCACTTATGTTTTTCACTTCCCTTCACGAAATAGCTATCCATGGGATCTCATGATGGAGCTTCTACTTTTTTAGTTACCTTTACTTAAAAGGTTAATTGAAAAAAAAAAATTAAAAAAAACTTATTCCATAGCCATATTACAAGAAAACCCATTTTTCTTTGAAATTTACAAACTACCAAAGTTTTATTTATTTTTTAATTCTAACTTTGATTGACTGTTAAATTATTGGAAAAAAAAATTTAACAGGTATTCATGTCAAATCAAAAGAGAAAGAGAGGTAATATTTTATAATTCTTTGATCCAATAGTCGATAAGCCTTCATCACTCGAGGGAGCCAAGACCAATCCATCAACTCCTAACGAGGAGCTTAATGAAACTTCTTTTGAATGGGATCCTGGATTGCGTATTCTGATGTGGCGACATCCTATTAACCTGTGTGGTGATATTAGACGAGCTTATATCAATCTAGGGCCATGTCAGTCTAAATTGAAGAATTATCAACTGTCTGATTCTGGTAAGTAAGAACATGCATTCTGTTATCGGTGGTTTGAAACATTTAAATGGTTAGAGTACTCTCAATTGAAGGATGCAGTGTTTTGTTTTTCCGTGCTATCTATTTGAGTTAAATGAAGCACAACACTCTCCCTTTAAGGTTAGAGGGTTTAGAAATTGGAAATACGTTAACAACCAAACTAATTGTCCCTTTTATACTCACATGGGAAATTCTAACTCAAGACACAGTAAATATGCAAAAGTCGTTGTTGATTTGATGAATGTAACTCAACATATAGATAAATTTATGAATTGAGAGTCTTTAAATAGGTTTGAAAGAACCAATTAAGACTTACATCAATAATTAAGAGCGTCTCTGTTGGCTTAGTTTGCAAGCATGTGGATTGAGAGGTCATGATGAATCTTCAGATTCCCGAAATCGTGATAATTTCATTGAGATGCTTAAACTTTTGATAAAATGGGATGATAATATTGGTGATGTTGTATTAGATAAATCTCGGAAAATGCAAAATATACCTCAATAAAAGTTCAAAAAGAAATCTTGCATATTAATGGTAATAGAGTCATAAATAAAATTTGTAATGAAATTGGAGACTTTAAGTTTTGTATTTTGGTAGATGAAGTGAAAGATGTATCTAACAAAGAAAATATGGCTATATTTTTTAGATTTGTTGACGCCCATGGTGTTTTGCAGGAGCATTTTTTACAAACTATACATGTTGATGACACCACTGTTGCAACACTTAAGAAAGGAATATGTGGGGTACTTGGTAGATATAATTTAAAAATTCAGAATATGTGAGGTCAAGGTTATAATGGTGTTAGCAACATGTGTGGTTCTTTTAATGGTTTGCTAGCCTTATTTCCTAAAGTTGCCCCTATGCATATTATGTGCATTGTTTCGCTCATTGTCTTCAACTAACGTTAGTTGCGGTGGCTGAAAAGGAAATCTCTGTATGGATTTTATTTTCGAATATGACAACTACTGTCAATCTTGTTACATCGCCATGCAAATGTAATGCCGAGTTACAATCTTTTAAAGTTAATGAAATTGCACATTCTATTGTTGTTGGTGAACGCGAAATTGGCTAAGGAGCTAATCAGATTGGTACATTACATCGAGCAGGAACTACTCATTGGAACTTCTATTTTGATTCTATTTGCAGCTTAATATATATGTATGATGAAACTATCAATGTGCATGAAAGCATTTTCATGGATGGTTCTTATACTACGATGCGTGGTGGAGTTGGTGGTTCCTTAAAAGTGATGAAGTCTTCTGATTTCATTTTTATCTTGCATTTGATGCTTAAAAACCGATACCAAATATTTAATATAGAGTCAGACATTATAGTATTCGAACCTCTTTTGGGTTAAAATATGTAATTGACTAGTAATTAATAATTACGTACGGAGCTAATGACAGGAAGTATACGTAGTTTAGCTAATTTGTTATTATAAATCTTAAAAAGGAAAAAACTCAAACAAGGAACAGGTACCCAGTCTCGGAACCGGTTCCCACTGGTTCCAGGGTCGGTTCCAAAGTATTGGTTTTGGGACCAGTTCTCTTTTATTGGACCCGATTTTGACCAGTTCCGATTTTGGTTCCAAGATAATTGACCTGGTACCCAATTCCGCTCACCCCCTAGTAAATAGAACTAACATTTATAGCGTAATCTAATCGTAATCGTAAATATATCTGATGACTACTAGAGTCTTTGGTATTATCCACACTCCAAAATCCAAGCCGCCTATTGGTGATTCGGTTCAACGAGACATATAACCCTTATATCCTCCATTTTGTTAATAGTGTTATTAATGTTGAGGTGTCGAAAGGAGAGCGTTTTGGGGTTGATGTGGACCAATTAAATTCCTCCAAAAATGACGTGTCGGACTGTGATTCATAGGGGGTCTATTTTGGGAGGAGGCCAAAATTTTGACCAGGTATAAATAACACCTTGTTTTATATTAATATTCCCCTCCCCGTTTTTTATCCTCCCCAAATCACACGCATACCAACCCAACTATAAACCCTAATTCTTTTTTGCTTCATTTTTTTTTCTTTCTCTTCACAATAAATTGTGAATTCTGTTTTGAAGCAATACAAAAATCCCGATCAAATGCTTTTTTACAAAGGACAGTTTGAAGTTTCTATATTTTTTCGCTGCATTTTTTTTTTCAATTGCCACTTTTTTTGTTTTGAAAGTGTTCTTGTCGAAACTTTTTTTTAATTATTAAGATCTGGAAAATAAAGAATAGCCATAAACAGATCTGAATTTTTGGTTTTTATCTGTTGCTCAATTTCAGATTTATTTAAGATCCAATTGTTTTGTTCAAAAGTTTTTTGTTTTTCAATTCAAACAGATCTAGAATTCTAAATTTGTTTAAGGATAAAAATCTGATATAAAAATAAATTGGATTCGATCCGTGTTTTTGGGAATTTAATGAACAATTTTTTGGATATTGCATTAATAATTTTGTGTTTCAAACGATGTAATTGTTGTTTCCGTTTCGATCCCTCCGGCTGATATGGGGCGAGTTCATACAATTCTATATTAGTTATTCATTTTTGTTTAACCGTTTTATATTTTATTTTTAGATTTTGCTGCAATTAATATTTTTTATTTATTGGAATTGAGATTTGATTCTGATCCATTTTTATTTCTTTCGCCTTTTTCTTTGACAAACGCCAAGAAAAACCTATCATCCCTATACGAGAATGAGGAAGAAAAACCAACAATCAACTCCTCCGTCAGGCCTATCTCGTACGGTTGTTTTCAAAAAGTAGTGCAATCAAAAAGTGCCCATTCACTTCGAGTTCTTTCCTTCGTAGCCAAATCTGGATACGCTTCTTTCTTCGTTTTTCGAATGAGAGAGAAAGTCAGATCTTCTTTGATTGTGTTGATCTAATCATTTCTTCTCATCTGTTAGATTAATCTCTTCTCGCAATTGCAGATTCATGGCTTCGTCTTTGGTACCTGAGTTTTTCAAAGTTATTCTCGAGCCAGATAACAATTAAATGGTACTCAGATTCATGTGTTTGAATTATATGGTACTCAGATTCATGTGTTTGTTTTTGAACCGATTTTTTTATTTTATTTTTCTTTGGAGATCTATGTGTTATGCTCTAATTGAAGTTATAGTTTGATGAATTAAAAGTTCTTTGTTGATTACTATCCATAATTACGATTTAGGGTTTGATGTATATTTTCTTGATTCGTAATTTTTTTCGGATTGTTGTTTATGATTGTTTTGACCTTTTTTAGTGGTGAATCCTAAAAAAATCGAGCCATCTGAAAATATAAAACTTTTTATATGAGCAATTTTTGCAGCGAAATTATAATTTTATGTCTCAATTTTTAATTTTTTTTGGTAATACACATTTGTTTATAAGGAATTTTTGCATTTAAGGTACAATATTATATATCTCAAGTTTAAGTTTGTTTGGTTATACGAAAATTAATAATAATTATTATTATTACTATTATTTACTTTTCTACAACTTCTATTTAAGATTTGTGACTGTATGGATTTGTGATTCTGTTTTTTGTTTTAGTTCTTAATATGTCATAATGTCATTGTTTATTTGTTTAGAGGTATCTTATGCAATGTTTAGTAAAAAAATAAGTTGCATTCTTTGTCGACTATAGAACTTTTAAACAAAAATGTGTATATCCATGATCGTAAGTGAACACTATACACACTATACACACTTGTGCAGTACAAATTTTTGTATTTATATATGGAGAGGTTTTATTTGTGTTGATAGTTTTTCTATTATATGTTGTTACTTGGTGGAAATTAGGGTTTGTTGGGTCAATTGACGCTGCATCATTACTAGAATTTGTTGATTCTGGTCATGACTTGATTCTCGCTGCTGATGCATCGACATCTAAATTGATCCGAGAGATAGCTGTTGAGTGTGGGGTTGACTTTGATGAGGTAGAATTTTGTTCACTAGCTTGGTTCCATTACCTGTTTGTGCTTTTGCAATTATCTAGAATTACTGTTGGTTGGTTTCTTTCTTTACCTATAAGATGCTGAAACTTCTGCAGTATTCGACATGATTTGTCTGCGAAATTGTGTTAATAATGAGTGTGTACAATAAGATCCAGGAGCTTTGGTTATTGACCACACAAGCTATGTAATTTCAGAGACAGAAGGGGATCATACCTTGATCGCCAGTGATGATTTCATTCAATCTGAGGTCATTTAGGGCAGCAAGAAAATAGAGGTAATATTTCTCTGTAGTCCTCTGAATTACTTGGTCAGCTGCTGCAGTAGCTTTTACTGGCATGGCATCCCCATAGCCTCAAATGACATTCATCAAATATAAGTCACTGCAAATCATTGCATTTTTTTTAATAGCTATCCTCACAGATTGAAATGCTTTGATTTTGTTGGCTTAGCGCGTTTTTTAATTTTCCGCATTAATCATATATATGTGCTAAATTACCTAAACATACCATGCTAGAAGCAACAGCCTCCCCATGAAGCCATTGCCTGTACCCTAAACCAGTCTCAGTTTCATATGATTATCCATGGAAAAAAGATTTGGTAAGAAACTTAAAAATAAAAAATAAAAATAGCAATAATTGAAAAAAAAAAAGTTATGTTTCATGATGCAGAGTGTCTTTTTTTTTTTTTTTTACGAAAGAATCATTATAGATTGCAACAAATCAGACCCCCATTGAACCCTGCTCTCCTTTTTCTATTTTGTTTTTTCGAAAATAATACTATGTTTTACCCTTGAAGAAAGTTGATTGAAGTACAATCCTTTTAGGACTCCTCCTAAAAGGTGGGGGGGGGGGGGGGGGGGGGGTCAAATAATTTTGAAGGGATCAAGCTGGCCACTGAGCTTGATTTGGTGTTTTTATGTAATATGCAGTATCAATCTAGATTTTATTTGTATGCCACATTTTAGCCTATGGTTTGTGATGCTTGAATTTCAGACAAATTTATAATCGAACATGTGTTTGATATTATTATTATTATTGTTGTTATTATTTTATTTTTACTTTTTTTTTCCTTAGATAGTTTTCTTCATTATTATAATATAACTATGTATGTAGTTTTCTCTCTCTGAGAATAATAAAAGAGAGGAAATCTTGCTTATTTGTCCAGTTGCCTGAAGCTTATTTCAAATGCCAAGGTTGTATATATCATGTGGTTTGGCTTGGGTTATGCTTTGCAATACACACGAGCCATCAACTAAGACACCCACTATTAATTGCAGGTATGGGGTGAATTTATTTATAAGAGTTTCTTTTTTGGAAGTCAGTTTTAATTTTCTAGGTTTTCATATTTTTGTTGTTTATGTGTAATTTTTCTGGAATATTAGTACTATGATCAGTTTTTTTGATTGTTTTGTTTGGAATTTTGCTCGGCTATGAGCTGCAACTATGTCTTCCTGTCTCATTGTGGCATTCTTAGCAAGTACTTTGGTGTGCTATGTCTGTGTGATGGCATATCACATCAGCTTTTATGACTTCAGGAAATGCATACATGCCTTTATAACCATGGTGAAGAATTTTGGATCTCAATATTAGTTTAAGAAAGTTTTTCAATATCTATTGGATAAATATTATTAGAAAAATCAAACACATCTTCTTCATGAGAAATTATGGTATTACTTTTGTTTTAAGGTTTTAATACGTTGTGATGTGAACATTTCAAGAAGGTGCCTTCTTGATATGAAATTTATACAACTAGTTGTGTTGGTAGACTGAAATTAGTGGTTTGTAAGGTTTCCGTCTTTGGAAAATCCGAGCCTGAAATAAATTTAGAAAAATTGTTGTTACATTTTGTTTTATTTTGCTTATTAAAGTGTTGAGATATATGGAATGTACTTCAGAGAATTTTAAGGGTGGTTGTTGTGATGCTTGTGATGATTCTACCTATTACTGTAGACTTGCTGCTTACTGAATAATTTTTTGATGTTCATGTGACAGGTTGTCATGGAGAAGAAACTTATGAGGGAAATAAATTTGGCAAGGCATGATATTGGCCGCGAAAACTTTGTGGCTGAAATGATAATTATCGTTTATTTGAAAATAATAATGTTTGTCCATTTGTGATAAGAAAATGATTGATTTCATTAACAAAATATTATTTTGCAGTTATATATGAGATCTTTTTTTTTAAGTGGTTATATTTATTTTCCTTGCTATACATAACAACTAATCACATGCATCGCATGTATAAATCTACTCGAAAATAATTTATTATGAACAACGATGTAAAAATATGTAGAACGATATCAGTACTTTAACGATATTTATATCGGAACGGGACGCCATACTAGTTTTAAATACGTACTACAAGATTTATATTTTTATAATTAAAAAAAATCAAAAGTTATCATTTTTAACTCCCGTGTAACGCACAAATTTTCAATATTGAGGCTTAAGAGCGTAAACGGTTGAAAAAATTTTGTTGCGACGAAAATGATATTATTTCAATAAGAAAACTAATGTTGATTACAAATAAATTTTTTCGATATATATATATTTGATATTAATAATTTACATTTTTAATTTGTTAAAGATTTCTTCTTTTGGTAAATTTTAAAATTTTCTTTTCTTTTTTTTTTTGTATTTATTAGATTTGCAATATTATATGTTTATTTGTTATAACTTCTAACTGTTGGTTCTTTCAATTCAATGCACGGAGCATCTCTTATTTATACCAATGTAATCCAATTCACATTGAAAATTTACTTAATGTGTTAATAACACATTTAAGTAGTTGTTATATTCATAACTAATGAAACTCTTTAGTTTAATTATTTAAGTTGATAAAGCTCATCAGTTACAAACAATAATACTAATTTGTTCGTCTGTTTTTTTCTAAATTTAAATAATACATATAATTTTATTAAGCAAACATCAAATACACGTTGGACATAATCGCCAAAAATTACATATTGAATGTTACAGTCTCAGTCTGATTTATAGAAATTTACGATATGCCTGTATCATTGTACGAACATGGGTTGAATTTTCAAAAATGTGTATTATTACGGCCTTATAACTTGCAACTTATGCGGTTTACCATTGCTCTCCTTACACAGTTCACAAGATATGATATATAATATTCTCGTAGAATAAGTAGCTATCTGAACTATTATATTTCCGAAATTAATCACTCATTAAACATAGAAAACTATTATATTTTCGAAATTAATCATTCATTAACACACTTCAATTTTTGTTACATAACTGAAAATTTATCAAGTTCATAAGAATTTCACAAATAATATACTTTTTAAAGGTTAGCGAGTTACTATTGGCTTACTGTGTTTAGGATCATGTCACAAATTACTTTATATATTATTATCCTTAACTTTGAAGGTTATAATAATCTATTGATTTTGAATATAAAAAATCAGATAGAGGAAAAATACTTGTTAAATGAAATCATAAAAAGATTTAACAAACTAATAAGATAGTATATGGGTTCATTTTGAAATTTTCGCCTTTTAATTATATACTATGGGAATATTAATAATCATGTTTAAATCTCATTTTACGGTAATTAAATGTGATATACATATAACTTCCATGAATCCGTTGTCGTCCAGCGGTTAGGATATCTAGCTTTCACCCAGGAGACCCGGGTTCGATTCCCGGCAACGGAACCTTTTTCAAGAATATAGAATTTTGATTGCAAATCACTTCAACATCCTTGGTTTACAAAGCCTTAAACACTTTTTACAAAAATGCGAATAATCACTTCAGCAAATCCGTTGTCGTCCAGCGGTTAGGATATCTGGCTTTCACCCAGGAGACCCGGGTTCGATTCCCGGCAACGGAACTTTTTTTCTTCGTTAAATTGTTTTTAGAATATATAAATTTAATTGCAAAGACCTGCCCGGGCTTGATTCCCAGCAATGGAACTATTTTCCTTGGTTTACAATGTCGTGATTCTGTTGTAAATTAATGTGATTGCAAAACATTTCAGCAAATCCGTTGTCGTCCAGCGGTTAGGATATCTGGCTTTCACCCAGGAGACCCGGGTTCGATTCCCGGCAACGGAATATTTTTTATTTTGGTTTAACTCTCTCAGCTTCAGAAAGACCCCAGGTGATTTATTTGTTTTTAATTCTGGAGCACATGCACATTACAAATATTACACGAACCAAGTCGAACAAAGCAAACTAACACAAACCCAATATAAAGTTAGGAAAAAATCCACACATCTCTACTTGAGCCAACGTGAAGGGCTTGCAAAAGGTGTAAGAATGTATAGTTTCATTTGATGATGTATATTATGATTTAGAGTTATTGATTATTTGTACTTTAGTTTATGATTTAGAGTTATTGATTATTTGTAATTTAGTTTTAGTCATTTGGTGATGACGTGTATAATGGTGTCTTAAAAAGAGAAATCGAAATTTCCACAAAGAAAGGTTTAATTGCATTTATAGAATTAATCGCATTCTGCCCACTCAATTACGAAATAAATATTCGCTGAACTACAAGATTAAGTCGCATTTCACCCACGAATCAATCAAATAAAATAACTGACATGCTAATATCAGCTGATCAAAATCAACTTATATGAGTCAAAAGCAAAAACTTTTAAAAAAAAGGCATGCAAAATATAATTTCTCAAAGTGATGCAAACATTCAACATGCAAAATGCAAATATCCCAAGATTATAAGCCATTTCTGAGAAACCAAAGTGAGACTAATAATATCAGTTCTGACTCCAAGTTTCTCTAAGCAGCGAAACTCAGATTTAGCAAAATCCGCTTTTTCCCATCATACATATTTTAGAAAATAAGGAAAAAAAAACTCATCATTTAGAACGAATATTAAATCGAAATGTATATCACAAACATTAATAGTGGTAACAAAGGAATAATGATAAATCCCACGAATTCATTTCCAACAACAAAATGAAACCACAATCAGCATGACCGTTTGTCAAATTAAAATCCCAACCGATTTCATGTCCAAAATAATTTCAACCTGCAGACATATTCATGTCTACATCCATTTAGATAAGATGAACCAACACTAAATGAAACCTACCATAATGTCTACCCACGTAGAAATACAACCCATCTCGGTCCTCTCCGGATATTAACAAAAACGAGAGGTTGTAACCGCAAAAAAACAGCAGAACAGCATATTCAACGTTCCTTAAATAAAAGGCCACATACGCTACCAAAAAAAATTAAAAAAAAAATCTGAAAACTCCTAAAAGTAGCAAAGTTAGCTGTTGAGAGTCGAGAGCATTCCTCCGGTAGCAGTAGGGACCACCACCTCCCAACCCGCTCCTTTCAGAGGAAGAACTTCAACATTTTGTCTCAAGTCGTCCTCTTTTTCCTCGGATGAATTAACAACCAAATCGCTACGGTCGAGAACTCTGTCCATGTCAGCTTCACTGATATCGGTCTGAATCCATTTGTCCTCGTGATCTTCGTCGTCCTGAAGAAGGGCTAACAATTCCTCTTCCTATAACAAATACAACATCGATGTCAGTAAACAAAAATTCACACCACCATAATTTGATATATCAACTAATTATGAAAATGTGTACATATATATATATA